>VUQJ01017164.1:2341-29167 GCA_015108635.1 Andinoacara biseriatus | reverse complement strand
TTTTTCCTTTTCCCCCCCCCCCCCCCCCCCCCCTTATCTCCCAGATTAGTTCGATAAGAGAATTATGAAGCCAGACGGACATCTAAAGCTTCCTGGGGGGTCAACGGTGTGATGAGAGACAGCATGGGAGGGGAGACGGCCACCTCTGAAATGCTTAACCTTCCCAAAACACACACACACACACATATGCTCATGCACAGTCCCCCCACCACAAGGGTTTTCCTTATTCCTTTGCTCCATCATCCCTGTTCTCCTTTATCAGAAAGTGAACAAGTGGGAAACAAAGGAGGAGGGAAGTGAAGGAAAGCGCTGAGTAGAGATAGCCTTGCTTCTGCGACTTCCTTCCTTCTGTGCATTCCAGGTTTTGTGACCCTCCTTCAAGGACAAAGAGCTTTCCTCCTTTTCTCGAAATTCAGGGAGGGGGGAACTCCTCACTATGCAAGTTGCAGGATGTAAAGGATGATAAATTATGCAGGTCAGCAAGTCACCTGGTCACAAGAGCGACTCAGCACTGTGCAGGTAGAAACATCTGGACATGGAATGTCTCTGAAATATATGTGAGGGGCACAGTGAGGAAAATATCCTTGGTTTGAAAATTTTTATTTCTTATACTTACTATAGTAAGAGCAAACGCAAGCAAAGACGAGTAAAACTATGAGTAAAACTAGTTAACTGGAATATGGATCATGAAAGACTGACAGAAATTAGCATCATCCCTTTATAACACCTTTATAACATCATCTATAACTGCAAACCTTTGTGAACACGTACAACCTCTGAATACACATATAATGGTATATTTGTCTAATAGGAATACAATTTACCATTCAAAAACATGTTTTGTGTCAATACCTAATAAGAGCCTGCTACTGTTGCACCTACAGTAGTGATATGTTTGCCATTATCACCTTAGTGAACAGTAGTATACCAAAAACATCACAACTCCTGCTACACACCACCCTTTGGTTGCCGTCCTCCTCTAGGTTTTTGTAACCCAGTGCATGCAGCACAGCTGGCTCAGCCTGGTTGAAAACACAAGTGTCCAAGCGAGTCAGTTTTTACTGCACTTCAGTAATATGGAGCTCAGAGTTTCCCAGATTACAGAGAGGTAGATGCTGCAACAACGTTTAAAAAAAAAAAAAGAATGAACAAAGCTCTGCAACTGCTTTGCATTCTGCTTGGACTTGACATGAAACAACCAATGCTGTGACCATAATTTAAGCTTTAGCTAGCTTGCTAGCATCATTATCAACATTGGCTGGTGGTCACTCTTCTACTGCGTAGTCAGATTTTATTTTTTGTAAAATTATCCAGTTTTTACAAGAAGCATGCAAAGTTTAAATAATGCCAGATTTTTTTTTTTTAAATGAATGTAAGCTCTGTCTTCTTTTCTTTCCCCCAGGTTTTAATTGTGACCCCTTGGAAGCAATTGGTTTGAGAATCTCTTCTTTAGAAGCGGCCTAGCCAGCAGCCACATTCTCGTCATCCTTGACATGATCTTGTGTGTCATCGGCGAGAACTTGCTGCCTGAAAAAGAAAAAAAAAGTTTGGTGTTTTCTCTACCACATGGCACTAAAACTCTGCGGAGAACAACATCTCCTGCTGGGTTTTCTGTTGGCAGTGAGGAATCTACCCCCTCACACATCCTCCTTTGGATGAACACCTACTTGATGCCAGAGCACAAGAGTTTTAAAGAGGCTTTAAAGGAACAAGCACTACCCCACCCATACACCAACTCTCTCCACGGTTCCCCGGCACCTCAAAACCGACAAGTCTCGGCGTCCGTCCATCCCATGATTCATCCTCCAGCTCTGTCATCTGTGACTGGTGACGCACCCTGCTGCCCGGGGCATAATTAAACTCTTACTGAGATCGCAGCTGCACTGACACCTTCACCCTCTGTGCTGCTCCGCTCTGGTGTCATCTTCACCTGGGCAAAATGGTTCCTCTGAACCCCCATAACTCCAACCTTGTTCACGCTTGTGCCCTCACCCCTGATCCAGACCAGCCAACCTCTCATGCCAAGCTAATTTAATCCAAAAACACTTCCTATAGCAGCCTGTTAATGTCAGAATAGATTTCCTCTGCGTTCTCTGTGACCCAGAAAAGAGCACCACCCTGCCACTTTGCCAGGAACCTTCCACGGTTTTGTGTTTCCCAACAAATGGCAAATATGCTTC
This sequence comes from Andinoacara biseriatus, assembly GCA_015108635.1. Lineage (NCBI taxonomy): Eukaryota > Metazoa > Chordata > Actinopteri > Cichliformes > Cichlidae > Andinoacara > Andinoacara biseriatus. The sequence continues at coordinate 26,987 of VUQJ01017164.1, read as the reverse complement.
AAAACCAATAAACCTAACCCTGATATTTATTAGGCTGTTATTCAAGTATTCCTTTCCTGCCCAGCCAAATGGAGATGCACATCCATACATTCGTGCGCGTGTGCGCACACACTTACACAAACACACACACATGCAAACAGTCACACCTTTCGTCAGCTGCAGACACATTAGTAATTCTAATGAGGAGCAGAAGATTAAAGAGCTGCATTGTCTTGGGTGTTACAGTACACGTCTAACTTTACTATGAGGACCAGAGGTCAAGAAGAGGAACACGGAGGGAGGAAATTGAGAACATTTCTTGATTAAAGGCCTCTGGAACACCTAACCTTTGACTGTGCACATACTCAGACTGCATATGCCGCCCAGCCTGGATCCTTTCAGTGTGCTTTACCTCCCATTGCACCTGGAAATTAACTAGGCAAGTAGGCAGATATATATAAAGATTCCCATCACTTGCCCAGACATCTGGAGACAAATTGGTAAAAATCTGCCATCTTGACAGAAGCAGTTAATGTTTAGCTGATGTAACTTTAGAAAATGTCACCGGTATTTTTTCATATGCACACTCCCCTCTAGAAGTATTGGAATGGTGAGGCCAATCACTTTGTTTTTGCTGTAGATTGAAAACATTTGGTTATGACAATAAAAGATGAATATGAGACAAAAGATGTCAGGGGGTCACAGGCTTGAATCAGGATTTGCAACTAAATATTAAGTCTTATTCACTTTAATCTACTTTAAGTTTATCAGTTCCAATAGTTTTGCTTGCAGGAAAAATGAATGAGTTCAGACAAACGGTGCTAACGTCTGAACTGTGTATCAGATCCAGATGGAAATACCTGGAAATAAAAGCTGAGATATTGATCTTTTGTTTTATATTGATTTTTTTTTTTTGGTGTCAAACTCAAATGTTTTCAGTCTACAGTCTAAAGTTTACCATTTTCTTTCTTCCCTATACATGCTTTGATATGTTCTTTACTATTTTTTAGTAAATTTTGTTTTGTTACATTGAAAAGAAGGAAAAAAACTGAGTTAATCTGAAAACAAAGAGTTAAATCTAGAATTTAATCCTGTTTTTAGCAGCTAAAGAGTCAAAGTTTTTCACACTTAAAACACTTTATGGGGTGCATCTCCACCTCTTCCTCTCATTCAGCCAAGCCAGTTTCCTCATGTCCTCTGACCTCACAGCTCTTTTCTCCTGTTAGGCAGTTTCCTTATCAATCCTCTCTCAGCTCCGTCATCAGTCTCTCAGTAAAAATCTGGTTGTTTCTGCCAGTTGTTTCCTCAACAGCCAGCATGTTTGCTAGAACCTCGCAACAGCCCCTTTCCTGCTGACTTGGTTGGAGGCTAATAAAACTGTCCTGGTCAGTCATAAGACACCCTGAGAGAGAGAGAGAGACGGGTGGGGTCGTTGGGTGGGTAGCTGGGTCACGGCTAAGTACAGCCTTAGTTGGACCTGACTGGCTCAGCTGAGGGGAGGGGCTCGCTCCAGGACCTCCAAACCTGGAGGATGATAAATACCATTTAAAGGAGACAGTAAAACACAAATATTGCATAAAGTCATCAGGTCAAGTTAATTACAAAATATATGGGGAGTTGATTGAATGGGTCTCTGGGGTGTGATCAGGCAGAGAAGCTGCAGGCAAGCCGTAGAACGTCGTCCGATGAGCGGCAGTGACTCACACACATTCCTCGAGCTGGGACCTGGTCTGTGTAAAAGGACTTCAATAAGCGCATATGATTCATTCCCCGGCCAGCATAAAAGCAAAAGCCATGAGCAAATATTGGGCACTGCCATATTTGAGTCTTGATGAGGAATCTGGAAACATCCAGTCAATCCATTCAAATAAATGTAGTTTTATATTTAAAGCTGCACTGATCTATCTTTTTATGTGAATTACAAGAGTAATATTCCACACTTGTTCCTAAGCATCAGTGAACAAATGATACAATAACACCACCCCAATTAAGAGGAACCCGCATCCAATAACATTGGCCTTTACAGATAGATATTATCAGGGGTCATTAATTCTCACTGTGTAGTGTGCTCATAATCCCTTTAATGCATACAAATAATGAATTATAATGAATTGCAAGCTCACTCTGTTGTGCTAATTTCCAGCTCCTTCTTTTCATCCTTGGATGCTACTAGCTTTGCAGGATTCCTCTTCCTAGCTTGTGTTACGCTGGCTTTGATAAACAGCTGAGCAGGTTTACTAAAGTGAACTGGAAAAGGTGTGATTTCATTTAATAAAAGAATTTAGAAAAATGCTTTATCTCAGATCCCATACATCCATATTTACACTTGCTAATATAAGTAAATACATCAGACTGACAAGTATGGCTACATCTCCATGTTTGACTTGGAGTGCCCTCTAAACTTCCTTAATCTTCTTGGCTCTGTGCCAGAACTGAACAACAGTAGGAGGATGATACTTCATCAGTGCTGATGCAAATGCAAACAGTGGTAGAATTTTTTCAGGTATTTATATTACATGTATTTTTTATAGTCTGATGTGTATAGTAAAGAATTCAGTATTAATTAGAAATTTTCACAAAACACCTAGCATGACAATAATAAGTCAAATGCTGCTTGGGAATCCTTTAAGACAAGTGGGTTGTTTTATCTGAAACAACATTCATAGATGACACAAGCAAGTACATAATGTAGTGCACTACCTCTAATGTCCTGATCATACTCAGTTGTGAACATGCACATGGACAGCTGGAGAGCCGACAGCAGAGTCACTCCTGTTGTACTTCTTTGAAGTCTGCTTGAAGTCCGCCTGGGGCACATGTGTAGTTGGTGCATTGTAAAAATTGTTCACTGAAGAGTCTGCTGGGCCACAAAAAAAGTATGCTCACCGTCTGACGAAATTGACGTCACTTGAACCTGAAGGGTCCGCAGCGGATTCACAGACGTGTATAAAAGGATAATCGAGACTTAAGAGTTTTGGTGGAAGGACATTGAAAAAGAAAACCTGTAAAAATACAGTACAATGCAATATTTTGAAAGGAATATTCCATATAATTTTTTTAATGCATGACTTTCCATGTTTTTAACCATGCATTGAATTTCCCATTTACTATTAACAGACATGTCCATAACATTAAAAAAAAAAAGACATACTGAATATTATAAAGAAACAGACTGACTGCCTGCACAGCTGGAATCATTCTTTTAACAGTGTAGGTCTAGCTGAATTGGGACACAATGATATCAGATATTGTTCAAGTTGTGGCAATTCAATAATGAGACACTTGGCTAATTTTAGGGAGATCCAATTAATAAGAAGGTCGAAATTAATTGCAGGTCTGTGGCAACCGATGAACATCACACACCTGCCACCTTGCTAAACTACTACTGAATCCTGGCACTGAATGCAAATGGGAAGATGTGGAACTGTGCAACGTGAATGCAACTGAGTGCTGCACAGGGGATACAGAACCACGCTGTTATGTATTGGAGTAAAACAAACCGTTCTAAACTTCTTTTTGATTTTTTTTTTCAGTTGTGCTGAGCGACAACAGCATATTTTGCATCGTGCTGAATGAATTTGGACAAGGGCAGTTATGTGCAAAATTATATCATCAAGCTTTAGATTTCACTAAAAAGCACCATTTCATTGCAAAGCTAATATTGCTCATACTTCTGGAAGATGAAATTCAAGTTTCTGTGTAACAAATTTCATCACACTGGATCACATGTGGCTTTGAACAGCAGGACCATGAAGAACAATGAAAACAAGAGATTATCTACTGAAAGTCCAAAAAACATATGGAAAACATGATAAGAACGGTACAGAGGTTAGTATGCATACTCTGTGTATGTGCTCATGTCTGTGTTTGTGTGTAGGTGTGTGTATGCATGTTAAAGGGGATCTGTTACATTTCAAACGGGGGGCTTTGTTACCATTTCTGAGTGTTGGGGTGCAGCCGTGCATGCAATCAGTCTGTTTCTTTATAATTCTCAATATGTCTGTTTTTTTGGACTCTATAGCTCGACACCAATGCACCAACACAATCGGTACATTCCAAAATACACACACACACACACACACACACACACACACACACACACACACACACACACACACACACACCCACGTGAACACGTAGACTCCAGACAGCATGCTGGAACTAATTTATTATTTTTCTAACATTAGTGGTAAGTGGCAGCCAGTGGGAAGCATTTGCTCCTGCTGTTTTTTTTCTGTCTGACTGGCTGTGAAGCTCAAACCTTCAGTGCCCTTTTAAAAGCATACCTCTGAATTTCTGGTTAATGTATTTCAATTAACATCAATTTGTTTTTACCAAATGGAGATACATGCTGATGGATCACCAAATGATGTAAAGTTAAGAATAGGAAATCAAGGGATCTGTCATAGCCTATGCTTTCGCTATGACAGGAAAGCCCCAAACTTGGGCGAGTCAAGCAAGTGGGCTCATCACTGAGCACCTGATAATCTGGCCGATGAGAGCCTGCTGGTTTCAGCCCAAATGGGTTACATGAGTCCACCTCCCACAGAGTCAGAGTATTTGGCCTTCTTGGAGCCTTGCGGGTGATGCTCTGGTATGTGTCTCATCATCTGACCTTTGTATGTGCTATTATGCACAGCAGTAGGGCATAAAACAGATATTTTAGGCACATGTGTAGATACGGGTAAATAAGGTGATATCACTTGTTTGTTAAATATTCTTCTACTACTCTGGTGGGGTTTCTTAATGATCACAATAGGCAATAACAGTGAAACCTGGATGGGTGTGACTGAGAGGAATAGCCTCTCTGACCTCAATATTAGTCTCCATAACGAATGAACACCACGTTCTAGCCTAAATATTGTCATAAGTAGATTTTACACTAGGAAACCCCATGGTTATTGGTGGATAATTGATTTTGTAATCATATTGTGAGATTTACTACCATACGCCTCAGACACTTGGGTAAATAGAGGATGTGAGCTGACAGGTGATCACCACCTGCTGGTGAGTTGGATAAGCTGGTAGGGTGGATAGCAGACAGACCCAGTGTACTCAAAAATATAGTGAGGAGGCTCCAGGGGGCCTGGGCAGTGTTGCATCCCATCTCTGGGAGGGCGGAGATGAAGCCATAAAGTTGTTGGTGCCTCTTGTTGCTAAAAAGCATTTTATTACAACTCACTTGTTCAAACCTTTGTGCTGGCATTTAAGAGCTTATATCAGAATTCCCATTTTCTTCTGTATTTATTCATAAAGCTGATGTTATATTGAAAACGCACACATTATTTTTAATGTGTCTTGCCAGTATTCTTAAAACTCCCTCGCCATACAGTAGTGAAATTATAGTTTGTTAACATAAATGTTCTCCCTCTTATGTCTGCTTTGGCGTGACCTTGCTGGGGGTTCTGGAAGACATTATTGGTTCATTAAAACACTGCCCCCATAAACTGTTGAGGAAATAATGTGAAGCTGGCTACTAAGCTAATCGTGACTTGGGGCAGTGGATTATCAAGGCCATGAATGAGATGTCACGTAGGTTTATGGATTCACCGGCTAAATTGAATTATTTGGTTGTCATGTTTGAACTCGCCACAAGCAAAAATAACACTCGCTTGATGCCTTGTAGCTAGTATTACGGAGCATATGCATATGATATCATAAATGAAAAACTGTGGCTTTTCAAGGCATGCTTAAGCAAACTAATATGCAGTGCAATACAAAAATAGTGATTTTTTTTGTAAAGCCATGTTGTTAAAGGAAGAGGAATTAGAATGAAAAAGTCCATAGCAATTTACCAATTAGTTTAAAGCAGAAAGGTCATCTCAGATAACAGGAATCAAAGCTGGAAGAGACAGCCACTCGGTTGGTATGCAGATGACAGGGGAAGTTGAGCGAAACAAATGTGACCTCTAAATGAGTCCTCTACTGTGCTTAATGGAATTGTTAGCATTTAGTGAAGAGATATGAAACCATCACTACTGGAGGCAGGGGAGCACAATCCCAACTGAGTGAGGGAGAGGAAGAGAAAAAGGAAGGAAAGGGGAGAGAGGGAAATGGCTAATAGGTTCCACTAATCAATGGCAGCCATGGGATAGATTCACTGAATTATTATTATTATTTTTTGACACATTTAGAAATTCTTAAAATGAAAACTTTGTAAGTTTATATATTGACCATTCTGTGCAAGAAAGTGAACACCCCTGTAATTACTGAAACAAAACTGAGTGCACCTTCCAATCAGCCAAATGATCAGGCTTTCTCAGTCTTTGACCTAAAGGCCATGTATATTTGCATATCTGGATCACTGCATGCGAAATTTCCACAATTTCCAGAGGAACTGAGTCTGACTGTGAGACTTGACAAAGATGGAAACATTTAGGGTAATATTTCAGACCAGCTACATATAAGTCAAATCACAGTTGCAGCAGTAATCAGTAGGTACATGAGCTATAGCACCACTATTCAGAGCCACAACAGCCATGCTCCTAAAATGACTCTGTGAGCTGAAATACGTGAATAATAGGCTGTAATAGCATCTCTAAAAATAATACTGTTGCTGCATGTATTTAGGTGTCTAAAAGCTTGCTGCTTGTTGCGGAAGTATAATATACCAAACACAGTTAACATTTGAAACTAATGCAGAGAGATAGAGCGGGAGTGGCGACATGTGTGGGTGTGCATGTGTGTGTATGAATGGGAGGGAGTGTGAGGTGTAAAGTTCATGTCCTGAGGCAGTAACAGCTTTCTGATTGTGTTGTTCAGACTTACACATCTGCCCAAAGACCCGTCGGGTAGGTCAGAGAAAGGTAACGTCAGAGTGTCCATCAGAGCGCATGCGTGTTTGTGCATGTGTGTGAGAGACATAAGCAGAAAGAGGAATAGAGGGAGAGAAATTGAACAAAAGCAGTGAGTCATCACACATACTTGCCCTACTGCACATTGGTGCCCAGTCCCAGAGCCCATATAGGACTATTTATTCTAATCAAGCTGTGACATTTAGTTCCACACCAGCAGGGACCAGCTTCACTCTTTCTACTGCACATATGAATACATCCACACATATACACATTTTCTCACTCTGTGCCCAAGACTTTTCTCAGGGGTAAACACACTTACTAGACTATAAAGTTGTCCTACCCTCAGGAGCAGACATTCACACAGTTTGGGCTTAGTTTTCACACACTTTAGAGTTGATCACAGGAACTAATAGACCCCAGACACATGGGGAGTGCTAGAAACATTTTGAAAAAATAAAAAGCCTCTTTTTTTTGCTGCTGAATTATGTCTCTTCTCTTCTCTTCTCTTCTCTTCTCTTCTCTTCTCTTCTCTTCTCTTCTCTTCTCTTCTCTTCTCTTCTCTTCTCTTCTCTTCTCTTCTCTTGTGTTTAAACCACACAAAATAAAATATCACAAGTAAGGTTATATATAAAAGTTCTTCAAAATAGAACATCCACATCTATCCATAATTGAAAAGAAACTGGTTCAACCCAGTGCTAATGTCAGTATATAAGTTAAGATAAGATTTTAAAAAACATTGGGGCGTAGCATTAAAACAAAAAGCTTTATTGCTGTAGCTGTATGGTATTTTGTCAAGGAACGATTGAATGGAGCTCTGTCAGAAACCTGAGAGCGTGTGCCAAAAATTTGTCCAGGTTTAATAATACAACAGGAAAAAACAAACAAACAAACAAACAAGCAAACAAACTGGAGACTCATTTGAGATGAGACAGACCGGCACACAATCAATCACTGGCAATCACCCTACAATGCCTGTTGGTTAGATTTCTGTCACACTTTATCCTGACTTGCGCTGGCGTCATGCAAATATGAAAAATGATAGCCCAACTAGATCAGTATTGGCCATCACCATATTGGATTTTTGGAGCCAGAAGCAGCCACATTTACACAAGAAGCTGGAGTGATAATTTATCAGCTAATGGTAGAAAGCCTGGTTAGGACTTTGCAGTCCTAGAAACTTAATAAACTCGGCAAAACAGCAGCAGATTTCTTTGGTTGTTAGTACGATTTTTACATTTAAATAAATATTCCAAAAGACCCAAGCAAAGAAAACTTTGCAAAGAAGTCTAGTTTGAACTAAAATTAGAGGGTTTATTAGATTTAGAGAACAAAAATATTTGTTTCTTTTTTTATATAAACAGGTCATTAACATGTTTACGTCTGCTGTAAAAATGGGCATTGTAACATGAGAGTGAATCGGCACTGACTTTTGAAGCCCGTTCATGAACTGTAGTTTTTGGCGTCACTGAGTTTTCTGGATTTTTCAGCCTCAGAGGTTGCGGCTTGCTCTCCACTGATTGTACATCCTCAAGGCATGTTGGGAAATGGTTGGCTTCCTCTTTGTCTCCGCCTTCTGTTTTTGTCCACTTTCCAGGCAATGCAAATCTCAAATGAGCTATTTACGAACAGGATGGAACAAGTGCTGCTGTTTTGCACTGAAGATTATCCAGGGAACATCCTTTTTCATCACAGGAGCTATAATATTTTTTCCTTTGGTTTGTTCTTAATTTTATTTTCTTACATTTCATCCTTGAGTGTTGTCTTTCTTTTGTGGTGTTTTGGCTGAGCATTTGGAGATTTACTTGAATCTTGCACACAATCAGACCTTTAGATCTACACTTTTTAGCACTCTTGAGGCCCTCTTGTCCCTTTTGGCCAGCTCAACAAAACCAAAAGACCAGGGAAGATGTTGAAAGTGGACAATCACAAAATTATCTTCTAGTTTAGGAGAAACTCTTCACAATAGACGAGTGAAATGTGCGGCTCACGATCCAAAGCGTACCACATCATCTGTCAAACATGGAGGCAGTGTTATGGTATGGGCATGTGTGGGTGCCAATGGAACAAGGTCGCTGGCCTCGTTGTTTTAATTTAGCTGATTATCAGAAATCCAGTTTCTCAAATTATTGCTATTTTACAAGATCAATTAAAAAAAGATATACAATACAGAACTTTCAAGAGTTTCTGAAAAGTATGTTTATTTATATGCTGAGAGTCATTATGTAGAGTCAATGCAGTGGCATGAGGGCGATCAGTGTGTGGCAGTGCTGAAGTGTTAGTGAAGCCCACGTTGCTTTAATAGTGAATTCAGCTAGTTTGTATTTTTGGGTCGAGTGCTTCTCATCTTGCTCTTGATAATACCCCATAGATTCTCTATGTAGATTCTTAGGCTGATGATTAGCAAACCATTTGGTAGTAGTTTTGGCATTTTTGGCCAGGTTTGAAGTCTAGCCAATAAAAGAAGTCAGTATCTCTATAATGCTTGCCAGGAGATGGATACATAACATGCTCTAAAATCTCTTGGTAGAGAACACCAACATCATCAGATGACATGGAATCTCTGCACATCCACAGACTGTGAAAATTTGACACTGGACTTCAAAGACCTTGGATTCCGTTCCACTCCACTCTTCCTCCAGACTCTAGGACCATGATAAATGAAATGCAAATTTTACTTTCATTTGAAAAGAGGACTTTAGACCACAGACTAAGAGTCCAATTTTTTCCCTCCTTATTCCAGGTAAGATACTTCTGACGTTGTCTCTGGTTCAGGAATTCAACATTCATAGCCCCTTTCATGAAAACCTCTGTGCGTGGTAGCTCTTGGTCTGCTGACAGCCGCAGTTCACACACTACACTCTTGTGAAGCTTTCCCAAGTTCTTGAATAACCTTTTTTTTGACAATCCTCTCACGGCTGCAGTTATCCTTGTTGCTTGTGCATCCTTTCCTGCCACACTCTTCCCTTATAGACATTTTCCATTAATAAGCTTCAATACTGCACTCTGTTATCAGACAGCTTTTTAAGCAATAACCTTCTTACCCTACCTTCTTCATGGAGGTTGTTAATAATCATCAACTGGTCAACTGTCAAATCAGCAGTCTTCCCGTGATTGTAGTTGCATGCACTGAGCTAGACCAAGAGATACATGGTATTATATAGTGTTTTAATAGTAATTTACTCTTAATGAATAATCAGAGATACTGGACTAACCCTGATTTTCATTAACTATAAACTATATTCATCAAAAACAAACAAAAAATTAAATAATTCTCTTAATGTGTGATAAACATAAAATATATTATCATTATGCAGGAGATCAGAAGAGAGGTAAGGGAATAAGTGTCTAAAGCCATCTGTAAAACACGGTGGAGGCTCTGTCATGATTTGTGGCTGCATTTCAGCCAGTGGAGTTGAGGATCTTGTCAAAACTGATGGAATTATGAATGCAGAAAGTACCGTCAGATTTTGATTCACCGTACAGTACCATCTAGAAAGTGTGTGATTGGCAGCAGCTTCATTTTCAGCATGACCATGATCCTAAACATGCTGATAATGCAGTAAAAGCATTTCTGGATAGAAAAAGGGTTATAGGTCGGCCTCCCCACAGGCCGAACCTCAACATTATTGAAAAAGTCTTGAAGAGAATGGAACAAAAGTCAGACAACATCCAAAGAAGAGCTGTGAATGTCCTCGAAGAAGCCTGGATAACTATTTTTGAAGGCTACCTAAAGAAATTGCAGGAAAACTTGACTGAGTGAATTCATTATTCAGTATTATTCAGTATCAGAATTCAGTATTAAAGAATAAATTTGATTTTAGAATTATACAAACTCTCATTTTGCCTTATATATTGTATTTCTATGTATAATTGCACAAGTTTTAATAAATCACTGCACCTGTTTCCCATTTTCCTGGTGTGTGTGTGTGTGTGTGTATGTATGCACACGTGCGTGCATGTGTCTCTGTTAAAGTATGATATTATGAAGTTATATTGCATTTGGTGTATTCCCATCATTTTTTTAACATAATCATTGTATCATTTGAAATCTCGAGACACATAGTAGGTCCACTCAGGGGCTACTTCTTTATAATGTTGGATTTAATTCATTGAATGGGTCTATCATGTTTGGACAGCTTTTATACTTCATCCTGTGGTTATCATTTTCATGGTCTCTTTTTGTCCCTGACCACCCTCCTGTTTTTGCCAGGGCTAAAATACTATCCAATTACATTCGTTTATCTCACTATACCCCACTCTCTAGTCCTCTGTTGGGTGATAATAGAGGGATCCATCACACCATTAGCTGCAGGCGGTTTTATAAGCTCAGCAAAATGCCGCGTAGAGAGAACTCAAATTATAGGCTGCTGCATTATACCTTAAAATACGCTTTGTGTTTGGGCTTGTGTGTGTATGTGTGTGTCTGCATGAGTGATGATGATACTGCAAGTCATGCTCCCTGCTAATGACTGATGATGCATTTCCAAGAGCAGAAGAGAAAAATGGTGGCAGGTGGCGACATCTCTCACAGTGCTGTCACCCCCGCTGTCTATCTTTCTGTCGGCCTCTCTCTGTGTTATTTCAGCTCTCCCTCATCTATCTGTGTTTGCTTCTAAATAACATCTTGGCTTTTGCACAGAAGGGAGAAACCGCGCCGTTGTCTTTGTGTGTCTTTATAACATCTTGCATTCTTACATCCAGGTGAGCTGGTTATTAAAGGAGAGTAGTTGTTTCATTGTTTCTAATTTAAAAATGCAGTTTTATTTTAAAAAAATCAGATGAATAACTGCACTCTGGGATTTAAGATTAGATAGTGATTCAGGGACACTTATGTGTACAGCAAATGTCTACCAAATATAAGAGAAGCTTCAATCTGGCCTGTCCAGTCAATCATTGATTGGTTGAACAGAAGTTGCTGACTGCCCCTGCCACTTAAACCCAGTAGCTTTAAAAACTGAGTTGCTAAAACACGAGGTAAGGTCTGTGGATATTTCATGTTTTTAGTCTGTTTGATGACTCTTTCTTGTTTCAACTTTATCATTCTCTGCATTATCATGCTATATTTTGTACTGGCAAAACATATCTTGCAGAAAAGTTGTCATTTTGTTTTTATTTTTTTTTCTATAAATATATAATATATATAAACAAATATAAATAAATATATAAACCCTTCAGTAAACACAATAAAAATTACATTTGTTTCCAAACATTTGTGTGCTGATACTTTTTATCTCAGTAGCTAATATTCAATTAAAAGCTTAACAAAACAGTAGACCTGAAGTAACTCATTAGACTTCAGCTGATGTTTTAGGACTTGCAAGGCAGGTCAACTCCTGTTAGTAATGATTAGCTGAATATTTCAGAGCTTGATAAATTCTCTGAGAAATCAAATCTTGTGGTAACCCTGAGTATACTTGGACTAGTCTAAACAGCTCACTGAAATCTGAAATCATAAGGTTAATTGGTGCCTTCAAAACAGCAAAGGCTATAAAAATACATCAAAGTAGTTTCTGCTTGTGTGAAATGCCACTTTGAAAGGGAGCCCTTTAAGTCATGACAAAATCTAATAGACCAAGACAAAGAAAACTATCAGATACTGTACTTCTGCTGTGCAGAAAAGAAATCCAAACCGGCACAAGTGATTGTAAAGAAACTGCATAAAACCATTCTGTGCTCCATACAGCCCACGTGCTTAGATGGCCACATTCCCTGTACATGTAGCCATCAAAAGATGTTGCCAGCGATCTCATCGCAGTAGTCAATGCCTGAAATATTTCAAACACCTGGATAAGCAAGATTAATTTTGGAACCAAAATGCCAGTAAAGTGAAAACTAAGTAAAACAGCTTCAAGCAAACTAAAACTTTTGAAACTGACTTCATTTGAAATGTGTGGGTTAGAACTTGAACAAGACACACTTAAAATGTCTCAGTGATCTTCAGAAGAGAAGAGTGGGTGAAAAATCTTAAAACAGCAATTGAAAGACTCTTAGGTAGATATAGAAAATCTCTGCAAGCTTTATTTTTTGGTGTTGTTATAAGGTTCTTATGAGAATTTCTTTTTATTCATTCATTCATTTAAATGAAAGAGAATGAATGAAATAGAAAGGTACATGACATTACCGTTTGACAGATAATGGAGTTAAAGAAAAGTAAAACAAAACAAAACCCAAACAAACCAAATGCCTGCCCGCTGGGGAGAAGAGACATGGTGTTCGCTACCAAGGATTTTTTAACAATTAGCCAAATGCCAACAAGTGTGCTTCCTCTCAGGACCCGACAGTGGAAGGACAGAGTGGCCTGAGTCATCACAGAAGTTAAATTTTGTGTGTCTGCTGAAGGCCCTTAATTTATTTCTTCTGACTTTTTTGAACTGTCTATGTTGTCAAACATAGGCATAATAGATGTCTGCATTTATTATTTTATTTATCTAACCCTAATGACAGATTTGCCTCAGTGAAGCTTCTCTGGGTGTCCATAATTTCCTGCAACATCCCGTCAGTTCAAGTTTAAGAATCAAATGAGATCCCAACTTGTTTCTTGTCAGTATCTTCATGTCCAGCTTTTTTTTTTTTTTATGTTAAAATTGATAATGTTAGGACAAATAATGGCCTTCTGCTGTTTGCTGTTCTATTTGTTATGTATACATGTTTCTGAAGGAGTCAGCAGTTGGTGACTCCATGTCAGCTGCAAGGAGACAGAGGCCTGTAGGGCCAACAGCAGCGGTCCGTGCGTATGAGTGTGTACCCGTGTGCATGTATGTATCCTCATGGTGAGGGGAATCGGGGGTGTTTGGTTCATTAAACATGCAAATGCATGCTTATCTTCCCTCAACACCAGATAGTGGAGAGAATAGATAAGAACCAACCAAACCATGCCAAAGAGGCAGACAGAGAGAGAGGAAAACAGTGTGTTATGAAAAGAGTGAAACATTGAGACAAAACAGAAAGAAACGAAGGAGGACACACACAGGAGGACAATAGAGGACAGAACTAGAAAGTGACAGAAGAAAAATTAACTTATTTACAAATGCTGTGGAGGGTATTTCTTTAGCTGGAGGTTATGTATTTGAACACCTAATGGCTGTTTGAACTCGTGTTGTTTCCCTGTTTTTTTTATTTGGTTTTTATCCCGAGATCCATAACTACAGTAGCCCTTCAAGATTATATTTTCCTGTGTTAATCCACATAACTGAGTCATTAATTGTTTATTAGACAGCTTTGATCATATCTTAAGGAAATGGCTAAATATGATGCTTCTTTCTGTTGCTTTGGCCAATTTATAAATTGTGAATGATTGGCCGAGGGGCGCACTGTAATTACAGGTCAAAACAAGGTGATAAATATGCTACTGACTGACCACGAGAGATGCAGGTATCATTCCTATTTTGCGAATGTGTTTCCTTGTTAGACAAAGACAAATATTTTCTTGCTAGTTCACATCTCGAGTGTCGGTGTATTTATTCATGATTGGTGCTTAAGGGGCTTCACTCTGTGCTGAAGATACCCAGAACTCATTACATAAAACTTTCACTGTGTATGTGCATCATTTGGTTTGTTTGGCTGTTACCCTTTTTGACTTTTGTGCCTATTATTCTGGGGGAAAGTATGTGTCAGTGAAAGCAGTTATTAGTATGTATCTCTAAATAGGGATGATAAAAAAAATAGCATTCCATACAGATAATATTCTATCCATCCATCCATCCATCCATCCATTTTCTTCCACTTATCCTTTTCAGGGTCGCGGGGTGGATGTGGGGGTGGAGACTATCCCACCTATTATAAGGCGAGAGGCGGGGTACACCCTATAAGTTACTATACAGTATGTGGTGTTAAGATGCTATTTACTACTGTACGTGCGTGCATGCACATGCACACACAATGCCTTCTGTCTTCCAAGGTGTGTAGTTTTCTGTGCTTATTTGTGTGAGTGTGTGCAGTGACAGTGTGATGAGTCCTGGGGAGCAAAGTTTTCCATTTAACAGGATTCAATTGAGCTGGTTTTAAGAAACATTCCTATTGTAATTCACAGCAGTTACAGTATGGTTTAAAAAAACAAACAAACTGTGATCACAGTGGCGATGCTTTACGGGAAAATAGCTCATTACTTGTAATATATTTGAAAGTTTTAACTGTTCAGATATATTATATTTCTTCAAGCAGTATTAAAAACACATTTATGAAGATTTTATAGACAAAAGATACCTTTGGATTTCCAGAAAATTGAGTATAATCTCATTTACATTTAGTGGATATAATTAGATTTGACAGCGCAGATAATGTTAAGTATAATATTCACAGAATTGGAGCAACTGAGAGGAAGAAACAAAATGTAAAATGTGTGACCACAAGGAAAAAAAAAGTGTGGAGTAGAGAGAAATGAAGACGAGTGGGTGTAAAATTGTTTTAGAAAAAAGGAATAATGGGAATGATGAAAGCACAGGTTGTGATGAAGATTTTGGTTGCACTGATTGCACGCATGGCTATTAAAATGCAGGATATGGAAGCCGAACTGCTTTCCAATTTTTGTCTGCTTAGTGATGTCAGATTCTAGAGGTGTTCGGAATGCTCAGACTTGAGCATGTGTGTGTTTGTCTTTGAGTATGTGAGAGAAAAAGAGATAGAAACTGAGAGGGCAAGAGAAAAAGATGAGTATGAGTGAGTTTGTCCTCTTGAGGCACCATACCCTAAGGCCAAAGGAATCAGTGCCTGGAGCGGTTTAAGGAGAAGATTTTATATTTGTGGAGTGGAGTCTATGTGGGCACTAGAAGGTGTGTGTGTAGTTTTGTGAGTATGTTTTGGTGTCTGTCTGTGTGCACATGTCTGCGTCTGGCTTCTTCTTTTCACAAATTTTACAGAAAGTTCTCCTCTCCAGTTTAACTTTGTGAACCATACCAGCAATATCATTGATATGAACCGACAATATGAAGGACAGAAATGAAAAAAAAAAAAGCATGTTTAGGCTTTAAGCCTTTTTTCTGCATCGTTGATTTTGGTGCCTAGATGAATACTAAAACCTTCAGTAATTTGAAAGCAAACAAAAAGAACGAACAAGTGATTGATCGGTCTCATTCATTCAAACATAAAGTAGTGCATACGCTACACAGTGATGTGACTCACAAAGCATCACATTCCCAGAAACACTTTGCAGCAGACCAACTTATTAGATGAGCACAATAAAGCAAGTAAGTTTATTTCCTTTGGGCCAGGGGTTGGATCTAAGGACAATGTCCTCCCAAGAGTCATGACTGAATGTCGTAATTACACTTTTCACTGTGACTTTTATCACCTATTCTGGATGGTCCCAAATCAATTTCTGTTTGCATTGTAACCCAATGAGTCAGATGCTGTCCTGGGTAGGGTGAATCATTCGATAAAACTGACATAATCCCGATGTCTCCCTGCAGGCAGTCACTGTCTTCCAATTTCTATTTTTTACGTGTATTTAAGGTTAGTCAGTGTTACACCTAATTACTATAGAGCATTTACTAATATGCCCACATCCATCCATTTGTCTATCCATCCATTGGGGGTTGGACAAAACGGGAGAATTGCAAAATAAGACGCCGACAGGGATATTTTCCCAGTCTGCTGATGGGTTCGCAGTGTTTCGAGTTTTTTCTAACATTTCTAGACAAAGATAAAACGATGACGAAGCCTGTGTTTTTTTCTCAGTTGAATTTTGTGGGGGTTTTTTTCTTTTTTCTGTTTTTTAGTATTGGCGCTATTCTATAACACTGTGAAATGTCTGTCACAATGCAGCATATAGGAGCTGGGCTCAGACAGACTCAGACAGCTCTGAAGTGCCTTAGATTAGTTTTTTGAATCCTACAGTATGTAATATTGACTTTAATAAACGTTTGCAGCCTCACACGGCAGGCAGAAAAAACAGAAGTGATGCGTCCACTTACATATCTGGCACCATCGCTTTATTAATATTTGTATGGATCAGGAGCTAAGGGTGACAAATAAATATTTTTTTTAATTCTTAACATCATAGAGGAATTAATTGTGTAATGAATGTAAAATCAAGTAAAGGTCACTCTTTCTTTGCATATGCTTATTTGCAGATGAAACTGGAGTAACACAACAAGAATGAAAAGAAAGACTCCTTGAATAAAGTTCTGACATATTTTCCTAATTTAACACATTTTTGGTGTGTTTTTTTCAAGCTGTTAACAAATCTTGACTTAAAACGTATTTTGAGTGAAAAAAACAGCAAGTAAAAAGAACTTGTATGCTGAACAATGTATGCTGCACTCTGATATAGCCAGATGGCCTTGGTGTTTGTGTGTGCATATCTGGCACTCTCAAGTTGAGTCATGGGCAGACCAACACATGGTGATACAATGTGATAAATAGACCAGCTTCTTACCAATTGATCGAAACCTCATCCTCAGGGCCCCGATGCACGTCACGTCACTTCATTTTCATCTATCAGTCACATATAGGTACAGGCACATACGGGTATGTAGCTTTTATCCCTAGTGCAGTCCACAATATTATTTATCAGCCCTTTTACCATACTTTGACTCTGGGATCATTTAGTTTTTTTGTGTTTATATGATGAAATATAGACTAAACTAAACACACAACCAGGGTGCCCAGAGATGTAATCTCTCCAGCATATCCTGGGTGTGGCCTGGGGCCTCCTCCTGGCACACACTGTTGAATGGATGGATAGATAGTTATACTACACATATATGAGTAGGTGTTTTTAATTTTCCTATAGGAATTAGTTTTTATAATTATAGAAGTGTTCTTAGAGCTTCAGCCTCTTTACTCTACTCCTGGCAGGATGTGGTGGAAACACCTAGGAAGTGTCCAGGAAGCATTCTGGTCAGATGCCCATACCACCTCAGCTGGCTCCATTCATTGTGGTTCTACTCACAGTCCCTCCAAATGACTGTGCTCTTCACTCCATCTCTAAGGGAGAGCCCAGACACACTTCAGAGGAAGCTAATTTCTACCACTTGTATCCACAATTTCATTCTTTTGTTCATTACCCAGAGCTCATGACCATAGGTGATAATAGGACCATGGATGGACCTATAAATCAACAGCTTTGGAGTCAGCTCTCCCTTCACCACAACAGACCAGTACAGTTTCCAAATTACCGCAGACGTTATCAGTCTCACTGTGTCCCAATGTATTTGTCAGTCACCCTCTCCACTCTCCCCCATCACTCATGAACAATATACTTAAACTCCTCACTTGTAACAGCAACTTGTCGGTACTCTAGAGTAGGCATTCATTCTTTTTCCAGCTGGGGACCATGGCCTCAGACTTGGAGGTGCTAATTCTCATCCCATCTGCTTCACACTCAGTTGCAAATCACCCCAGTGCAGGCTGGAGGTCATTGCACGATTAAGCTAACAGAACCACATCATTTGCAAAAAGCAGAGACAAGACCCTGAGATCACAAGGGTCACCCTCCACCCTCCACGCTTTGGCTGTACCTAGAAAATCTGGCAGGAATTTCTATAAATTTCTGTACCTAGAAATTCTGTCCATAAATATTATGAACAGAATTTGTGACAAAGAGCACTCTCTGCTCAGTCTGACTTATTGCTGGCAACCAGCCAAGTTCTCACTAGAATTGTAAAGAGACAATAAATGACTAAAAACAACCAAACAAATCAGACACAACAGGCAGTTATAGCACCCAGTTTGCCTCATGCTATGACCTGAAGAGCAAACAATTGCAACATTCCTGTCTGTGTTTCAGGAGCAAAGGTAACTTCCAGTCTGGGAAGGTCCCCATCCAGATGAAGCAAACTTGATGCATAATCAGTATTTAAAAAAAAAACAAAACACACTGATCAAAGCAGAAATAGAAAACAATCACGTGACATCATTAGTAACAACAAAAATTTGAATAATACAAAAAACACACCTGCGATAAAAAAAAAATATATATATATAGCTCTGGGTTTGCACAGATCCCAGTCTAGTGTTTTTCTAAGTGTATTTGACTTGGTTTCCTCTCATTTTTTATTATTATATAATTTTTTAGGTTTTATTACTTTCTATATTGTTTTTTACTCATTTTTATAAAATCCCTGAATCATGAATATTGATGATATAATGTTCATGTTGAGCCATTTTGCTGATCACATAGTCAAGCAATCATAGTTCCCGCATGGTGTGTGTGTGTATTAGTAATTGGTCTCGTGGGGCTCTCAAAGAGCCAGACAGTTTAAGGTGAATAACCTCTCTAACTCACATGCTTCCACACCGTCTGCACGCGTGCACACACACACACACCATACCCCCCCACACACACCTACCCAGACGCAGACACACACAAAGACATTCTACTATATCCTTTGGGGGAGGTGAGTGATGTACACCAACAACTGCTTCATCCCCCAAAGCTCTGAGATGTCCTATCCAGCCATGACATCACACTACTGCCCTTGAGTGTCTCTGTGTGTGCCTGTGTTAAATCAGTATGTGTGTAAAGGTTTCATAGTGACTGATGGGCTGCAGGAGATGACAATTTATTTAGCAGACGAGATAGAGACAGTAGGGTGATTTCACTCATCGTCTAAAAGACGATGGGCAATCGGATATCTGAATGCAGAAAGGAATACACGTCCAGAACAAGCTGTTCCTCCTTCCATTCATCTGAAGGAACACATTCATTCAGATGTGAATGGAAGAAGTAAAGTCGGGAGTGGCCAAGGCATGAAAGCCTTTTCACTGGAAAGCTGAAAAAAAGAGATAAAACTGATGTTTCATCACTCTGTGATAATGACATGTCAAACAGAAGTGGCAGATAAATGACAACCCAGCCTCTTCCTTTAAGAACATAAAAGTACAGAAAATTTAAAGTGAGAATTTCAAAGTACACGAGTTGCTAATTCATTTTAGAGAGCATATTTCACATAATGAAAAATCACAACTTGTATACTTAACTGCACAGTGGCTTACATTATTGCCTATGACAGTTTTACAAGGATAATCAATACTTAGTATCGCCAGCTGGATCAGGTGTGTTTCTTTCTGTGAGCCAGCAACACACAGTGACAAATTGCAAATGCTTTTCTGGCCAATTTCTGCACAATTTACTTTGAAGTCTGTGTTAATCCCTTGAAATTGCCTAATAATCATGTTGTGTGAGAATTCATATTGGGGTTGACACCACATAGAGTTTTAGTGCTTGTTCTTCACCACTCAAACCTAGTATTTGTGTTGCAATCACTGCTGACTTGTTGCCTGGCAGCTTCTGATTTTAGTGGGCCAGATGTGTTCTGATACATCTTTGTCAGTTTGCTTTAAATTGCCAGAATGTTTAGTAGATTTTGTTGAAATAATTCTTATGTAAATTTGTATTGTTATGCTAATATTATAGCTACTTTGCCACATGTGATTATGTTTTAGTCAATGAAGCCACAATGGAGCCAACAGTGCATGTCTTCCAATTAATATTACTAATGGTTTTGTGAAATTGCCCTTTTGCTTTATAGTACATTGTAACTGCTGCATACAGTTATTACTGTGAAGTTCTCAGACAGAAAATTAAACCTCTGTTTAACAATGTAAGGTAAGTTTGGGCTGATATGGCAGCACAAAACCAGATGAAACAGCAATGTGGTCAGGGAGGGTTCTACTATCAAAAATTGCATTTTCAGGACAGGTTACCCTGTTTTTAAGAGATGTCAAGAAGTTTGTCACTGCCTGTATTCCACTGAGTTTAAGCATCTGCGGTGTTTGCAGTTATGCAGTTTAGGTCATTGCTGTTAACCTCCTGTAAAGTTACTTACTTACTACAGTAGTTCTAACTGGAGTTCGTTAAAGAATTGTTTGTAACATTTTCTGTAGGGGGCAGCTGGTGGTAAAAGTTATATAATAATATAAAGTGTAACATAAGGGTAATGACATTTTTGAGAAGACCAGGACTAGTTAATTCAAAGTGACCTTTCAGGTTATACTAACAAATACAACCTCAGTTCCATTTAGAGGTGTTACCAAGATGTCTACCAAGACACTTGCTTCTAGAAGGACTTTGGATACCCCCAACGAACGTGCTTCTTTCAACCCCTATCCTAAAAAAGTTGGGAAATTGTGTCAAATATAAATAAAAGTAGAATGCAATGATTTGCAAATCTGATAAACTATATTTTATTCACAGTAGGACATAGAAAACATATAAAAAATGTAAACTCTCTGTGTGCAAGGCCGGAAATTAATATTTATTAAAAACAGACACAATTCTGTCAAATCAATGCATGGGATCAGAAACACTTCCAGAAATCGCTGTCTGTGAACTCAGTCCTCCGTGCCATCCACAAATGCAGGATAAAGCTTTATCATGCAAAGAAGAAGTCATGAGTGACTATGGTCTAGAAATGTTACTAGCTTCTCTGGACCAAATCTTATTTAAAATGGACTGAGGCAAAGCAGAAAACTTTTCTGGTGTTCTTTTTGGAAAACATGGATGCCACATTCTTTAGACTAAGGTGGAGAGGGACCATCTGGTTTGTAATCAGTGCTCAGTTCAAAAGCATGCATCTCTGATGGTAAGGGGGTGCATTAGTGCCTCTGGAACTAGCAGCCTGGACATCTGTAAAGGCACCATTAATGCTGAAGGTTATATACAAGTATTAGAGCAACATTTGCTCCCATCAAGATGACATCTTTTTCAGAGAAAGTCTTATATATTTTAGCAATATGATGTTAAACTACATACAGCATCCATTACAACAGCATGACTTCAGAGTATAAGAGTCTATGTGCTGAACTGGCCTGCCCGCATTCCAGAACCTTCCCCAACATAAAACATTTGGTGCATCATGAAACCAAAAATATGACAAAGAAGTTCCAGGACTGGAACTCTCCCAAAAGTCCACCAGCTAGCCTCATCAGTTCCCAGATGTTTAGACTGTTGTTAAAAGACGAGGGGATGCTACGCATTGTAAGCATGGCTGTGTCCCAACTTTTTTGGGATGTGTTGCTGCCATCAAATTTAAAAAAAGCTAATATTTTTCTTAAAATAGTACAGCTTTCTATGTTCTGTTGGGAATAAAATATAGGTTTATGATATTTGCAAATTATTGCATTTTGTTTTGTTTATTCATTTTACACATCATCCCAATTTCTTTTGGAAATGGGGTTATACTTACCGCAGTGTTGGGGGGAACCAAAGCCATCTCACCATCTGCAGCCATTTTGGTAATGCCTCTTAAAGAGTGGTGATAAAGCTAGTAGAACTTCAGTGGTCACCCAGAAGAATTAAAAGACAAATCTTACGGATTAAAAAAGCACATAAAATGTTGTGACATTTTCAACAATAAAAATTTATTCCTCAATAAAATACCACAACTATGTACAAATTTGCATCACATTTGGTGCTGACGTGCTCATCCCACCTGAGTGCTGAATATGGTATTGTATTATTAAATGGAGGAAAAACTTAGAAATATAATGAGCAATCTACCTACAACTGTATTAACTATGCACATGCACTAGTTCAACAACATGATTGGCTTGTATGCTTCCTGAGTTGACTATTGATGGCACGAGGCATCTCATCTTTGTCATCATGGAACTTTGAGCATTAAGTCTCTTTCTTCTAATATCTCTTTTTTTTCCTTCAGCTGCTTACTGCATTCAGAAAATCACTAGTTTATGTCTTGGCTATGGCCAGTGTGCTTCCAGCTCATAAGCCAATGCTTTACTTAGTGCAGTATATGCTTTACACTTAGTACTTAACTGTCTGCTGTGCACACACTTGTGTGTAGTTTCTCATGGAGCCCACAGTGCAGACATCAAATGCATATTAAGTACCATGTGCAAACGCCACAAACCTACTCCTAGATATAATGTCTCAATGTATGAGTATTTTATTTTACTAAAATTCTAAAACTACTGTAGTTTAATAATAAGCATGTGTTAGACATATCTGTTATTGACTGACATGCATCAATACCACAGTTGAAACTTTTTTCTCTTGTTAGATATATAGCCAAGTAAAACTTACACCATATTGTTTGAAGTTGAGCTCTTAACCTCTTCTTCAATAATAAGTCATAACACTCTTGCTGTAGTGAGCCTTGTTAGATGAATATAAATACAAGACAGGCCCTGTCTGTGTGGAGCACAATAATATAGGGCACACCCAATGTCAGGCCACCCATCCCTGGTGAATTATGCATAGAAGTATTCTGTCATTATCTGTGCCAGTGCAAAATGGTGATAGACCACATATCATAATAACTATAATAGCTTGGTGATTTAGACTCACATAGCAGATGTTCCTGAACTGAAATAGTGTAACCAGCAGGTGCTGCTCACCGTGGAAAGTCACATTTTGTCCATGTCCATGCACATATGTGCACATAAGTGTGGCTATACATACATATAGATATTCTAATACACATGTGAGAGAAATGTATATGTGGTCTGTGCAATTAGTAGCACACAATGTGGAGTAATTGGCTTTTTAAAATATAAAACACTGAACCTCAACAGCCTTATATCAACACATCAGCATGAAATACTGACACAGTGCACTGAGATATATTTGCATGCTTGTAGGCTAAATAACTGCATGTGAGTGTGTAGGACTGGAAAGCGGGTGAGTGGGAGAAGAGAAAGCTGCAGAGAGTTGAAAAACCTTTACCGGAGTTGTCAATTCCAGCGTGCATTGTTTTCTTTGTTTTTTGTTAGAAATAGGGGTTTTGTTGCAGCTGTCAGTAGTCAGGCATTAGAAGTTATTTCAGAACACTTTGACTAGACAATTCTCTTCCAGCCCCACTGTTGAACTGTCATTCAGCTGTCATATCCACAAAAGTTTGTCTTCAGCCTTATTCTGAGCACAATAGACTGCTTTCTGAATAGAGTATCAGAGAACTTGCACGTGTACATACATGCACACAGAAACACGTATACAGTATAGATGCTTGTATATAGTGAAAATAGATAAATATATAAGGCATACATGCATCTATGGGAACAAAAACAAACAAGTGTGCTTTCCAGCTTCAGTGTTTTGACATCTTTTTGTGTTAGAGTTTTGCATGTGGTGCAGTTTTGTTGAGAATTTATTCTAACGTTGTTTCACCCACTCCAGCATAAAGGCTTTTTCAAATATATCCTCCTTTCAGACACACACACACACACACACACACACGCACACACACAGTTGGAAAACAAATAGTAAAACATATGAGGGTTACTCTCAGCCTGGGTAGTCATTTGGAGCCAACTGACCGGCTAACCAGGTAATTTTAAGCTAATTTTGGCTAATTTGAGGCAAGTCATTACAATGATTATTCAGAGAAATGACCTTACCTGGTATTTCTCCATTGCTCCTTTGCGTAAATTCTTTACTCTTTAGCTGGTATCTCTTGCCAATGATCTTCTTCCAGGTCCACCATGTGGATTGTCACCTTTGACACTTAAAATGTTGCTTTGCTGTAAAAATTATTCTTTTTGGGGACCAGGAAGTAGGTGGTACCTCACCATATTTGGCAAAAATATGTGAGAAGAACCCTGAGTGCAGGACCAACCAAAAACTATAAGGGGGCAGTAGTGCTCATATTGCTCACACTCACACACATGGAAAACGTGTTATGGGCTAAAGCTAAAAACCACCCAGGCACCTTCAGAACATACACACACTTCTGTATTCATTTAATAGTTTCCCTTGTGGGTACCTGGTTTTTGGTCCCCAAACTGCACTAGGTCCCTGCACCATGATTGTGTAAACAGAATTTTGTCCCCACAATGTCATGACTACTAGAACACACACAAAGACTAACACACACTCATTAGCCCCCCCCCCCCCCCCCCCCCCCCCCCCCCCCCCCCCCCTCTTTCTCTCCCCCCCCCCCCCCCCCCCCCCCCCCCCCCCCCCGGTTTTTTCA
>VUQJ01017160.1:6388-27880 GCA_015108635.1 Andinoacara biseriatus | reverse complement strand
CACCCCCCCCCCCCCCCCCCCCCACCCCCAAACCAATAAGTGGCAGGTTAATTAAAGGACTCTTGAGGCGAATGATTGCAATGAGTCAGTACTGCTTTATGTGATTTCTAATGCAGTATATTTCATCAGATAATTGGCATATATATTGATATTTATAGCCACTATTCTTCTGAAAGCAAGTCTTGCCACTTGGCAGCCATTTTGGTAACTTCTCCGGGCACTTATTCCAGTCTAAAAACATCTAGCTCCAATCGAGCTTAATGGGGAGAGAGTCATAACTGCAATTTAAATGGTCCAATGGGTCTAAAAGCACACCGGTGGTCTAGAATCACCACTCAAATCTGATCAAATTTGTTTAGATTAGGGACTTTGCCTCAAAAATATTTTCCCTCCTAATGTTAT
Organism: Andinoacara biseriatus; assembly: GCA_015108635.1. Lineage (NCBI taxonomy): Eukaryota > Metazoa > Chordata > Actinopteri > Cichliformes > Cichlidae > Andinoacara > Andinoacara biseriatus. The sequence continues at coordinate 27,478 of VUQJ01017160.1, read as the reverse complement.
TCCTCTGCCGCACTTGAGCAAAGTTTCACCACATTATGGATTCATTTATAACTCAATCATGAGTGCTGACACAATCAATGTTTCTGGCTTCTCCCATCAGAGTACTGAACATGGGATATCAGATAGCATGCCACCACACAGCTGAAAGTGTCTTGGATGTCAAATGTATGTGTGCATCAGTGCAATAAAATTGGATAGGATTATATGTCTCTGGGTTCAGATAATGTAAAGCACATAACTCAGATTGGCTCTTTGGGAGCAGGGGCAATACCCTCTTCGGCAAATATTTGAGTGGCATGCCTGACAGTGTTTCTGTTAAAGACCATTGTGGTTTATTTGATCTATCCACAAAGAACTAAAAATGGCAAAGCATAAAAATTACAAATTATTGTTTGGGTATGTGCCAACTACATGGGACCAGTAACTTTCTGTGATCTCCACTGTTTAGCTAATTAAGTAGTAATTCAGCACAAAATCTACTGTAAATAAACCGAAACTAGATTTGATTTTTTTTCATAAAAATAAGGCGCTATACATAAACTGTTATAGTCATGAAAAACGGAGCACACTCTCACTGCGTCCATGGAAATTAAGAAGGTAAGTAGCAGCCAGGTGCTGCTAATCAAAGTGTGCAAGTGTGATCACCTCTATAAAAGCAGAAGTCTCAGCTGCTTGCTGTCTGGAGCATTCAGATGTGTGTCACCACAATGCCACTATCTTCTGGGGAGTGGATGTTCAAGCATAGGCAGTAGCTACATCTCAGATTCGGCAGGCCCCATTTAGCATGTTAAATGTTAAAAGTTCACGACAGCACAATTAGAAAAACTTAGACTGAACAAGTTTGGCTTGTTTGGAAGGTTACCAGGAGAAAGCCTCTTCTCTCTAATAAGAACATGGTCAGGTTTGCAAAGTTATATCTGAACAAATGGCATGACTTCTGGAACAATGTCCTTTGGACAGATGTGGCACCACATTTGGTGAAAACCAGACACAGCAGATCAGGACAAACATCTCAAACCAACTGTCAAACACAGTGGCAGAGGGATAATAATTTGGGCCTGTTTTTGCAGCTACAGGACCTGCATGGGCACCTTGCGGTCACTACCAATACCAAAGTATTCTAGAATCACATGTGAGGCCACCTGTCAAACAGCTAAATTTTGGCCAAAACTGGGCTATGAACAAGGACAGTGATCCCAGGCACAGCAGCAAATCTACAGCAGAATGGCTGAAAAAGAAAAGACTCAAGGTGCTGCAGTGGCCCCATCAAAGTCCAGACCTCAACCTGATTGAGACGTTGTGAAAGGAAATCAAGAGCTTCAGTTCCCGCCACAAACCTCAGTGCCAGCAAACCTTAATAAAATAAGAGCAACTTTGTAAAGAAGAGTGAGACAAAATTCCTCCACAATGATATGAGAGACTGATAAAGTAATACAAAAACCATTACTTCAAGTTATTGCTGCTAAAGGTGGTTCCACTACTGAATCATGGGGTGTACTTTATTTTTTCACAGGACTGCATAAAGACCTAGAGAAATGTTCTCTTTCATGTGACTATGTGTCATTTATAAATATATTACTTGCCAGTCTTTAAAGGAGATTGTAGGTGGAATTTTTCCAAGACAGGCAAGAAATTCACCCCACCTTTCCAGCCTTTAAGCCTTTAGCAGGCTGCTCACGCTAACCTCATATTCGCTTGCAGGCCTGGGATTGGCATCTATCTATAGATCCAATGTGTGGATAAGAAAACAAACATGTGTATTTCAAAAAATGTTAAACCATTCTTTTAAGTGCAATGACAAATCTGAGTACCTCCCACACTCTACCCATTCCCATCTCCTCATTTGTGTCCAGCTGCAGTCTCACAGGATATGTGCCTTGCTCAGGGGCATAACTGGATTTTCTCTCACAGATGCAAATGCCAGACAGGAACCTGGAGTTGACCTGTCTTACTTTGCTAACATTGGAGCCATGCTCCTGTCCAGAGGCAGAATAAAATTACTGCAGCTTGAGGATACGAGGCCGGCTCAGGGGTTGGTGATGTCAGAACATCTGCCTGCATGGAGATTGTAAAAAGGGTCTGACAGGTAGGCCACTGCTATATGAGGACATGAACTCCAGTTGGGCGAGCTGTGTTGTTCCATTAGTGTTTCAGTCTGTGCAGTCTGAGCCAGAAAGCAGGGTAGGGCTGAGAGGAGGACTATTGACATCTCATTGTGGGACACACAAGCCCAAGGCGTGCTAATCCACGAAAACAAACATGCTTGTTGAAGACAACCACCGCCTAGCTTCATCACCCTAAAACTATTCAGTCATCTTGTTAACCACTAAAAAAACCCACTCAGTGACTCACTGTGTGTCAAAAGGTGTCAGCTCTCTTCAGTGAACTAACTTTTTAAGAATGGCACAAGGCCATTACTGACATTACTCAGATGAAAAATGCAAAGTGACAAAGACAAATGCATGCGTATAAGCACGTAATTATTAATCATTCTGCACTTCCTAACTCTGAGAAAAATGCTGTTAGACTAAAGTAATGGGGGTGTTGCACAAGTCTGTTTATATGGAGGAGACCATTATGCGCTGGTTTCAGACCAATACAGTTAGGACAGGGCACTCTGCATGCCCATTCGCAGGAAAGGCAAACAGAGGCTGACCGAGCACACTGTTCTCACTGGCCTGCAACCAGAGCCCTTCTGCTTATTTATTCACACGGCTGTTTGTTTATTGAGGGAGAAGGGACAGCTTTCTTCATCTCCTGAAGGGAAACAAAAAGCCAGCATGTGCCGACAGGAACAGAGCAAGGTCTGTAACAAAATGGATGCACTCAAAATTGAAGCTGACAAACACAATGTTGTTTACATCTCAGGGGCAAGGCTGTGGGGTAAACGTGGTTGCCCCCCATACATGAAGGCCCACCGTGCTGAGATGGGGGAAGATTTTGTGTGGCTCGGATTTCAGGTGGCGTGATTGAGCGATGTGAGGGAGGAGGCCTCGAGGGTTGTGTCACAGGTCACACCAATGCGTCGTGACATATCTTTCAAACTTTCTTCTCATTTGCTTTCAGACATGCTGCACAGAGACAAGGCCTTTGAACCTTAAAATAAAACATTGCAGAGATGATGTATGCTTAAAGTAAATGTCATTTGGTGGTGATGCTGTAATGTGATGATGAGCAGACGCACTCGGTGGCTTGAATGTGATCATTCAGCCTCATTTTATTTGCTCCAATGAATGTTCTGACTGTAAATGTGGGGCTGTTATTGAGAACATGTGGCACTTTTTAATTCAGCTCCTAGACGGCCATGAAGGCGGTTGCAATTGCTTGTTTATTATTGCATAAATTACATGTTGTGCGTCATATCACTCTAAAGCCACGCTTCAGTAAAATGTGAGGATTATTTAAATTTTTCATGCTTCACCCAAACTCCTCACATTTTCACAGTGATCAAAGTGTAATATCTACACTTTAAATCCCACTTTAATGTTTTGAGCAGTGATGGAAATACCCATTCTGACCCATTTCTTTCATTTCTTATCTCCAAATGACAGGAAAAGACAGCAGCAGCCTGACAGAGTCTGAATTGCCCCAGAGTGTCGACCCTCCTGGGATGGAAGGCAGCTACCTGAACCTAAAGGAAACTGGCGTGAAGGGGCAGAGCGACCGCCCGGGGTCGGACCTCTCTAGCCCCCTGGAAAAAAGCGAGGCAGAGAGTAACAAAGGCAAGAAGAGGCGCAATCGCACTACATTCACCAGCTACCAGCTGGAGGAGCTGGAGAAGGTTTTCCAGAAGACACACTACCCAGATGTATATGCCCGTGAGCAGCTGGCACTCAGGACAGACCTGACAGAGGCTCGTGTACAGGTGAGGATGAAGTAAAGTCAACACGTTGTACTTGAAAAGCACTGTTCTACTTTGACATAAGCCAAAAAAGTCCTTTATTTATATGAGAAAATGCATTTATGTCATCTACAACAGCACATAGGAATGTTGTGTGATCTGACATCACCGGATTTATTTATGCCATAGAAACAAATTAATGTAACACACATTAATCTCTTTTATGATGTGACAACACCGTGGTTAGGAGCGTGAGAGGCAACAGCATAAAAAACACTCAAGATCTTGGTTTTGGTTAACAAAAAAAAAGGTATTTTGATACTGTTGGCATTGTAATAAAACAGATGGTTTAGAAATGATTATGATCGTGTTAAAGACCATGTTGGATTGAAAGTGGGAAATTAACAGTTGTCTTGCTTGTTTCATGTTTTACTTTTGTCCACCAGAGAGGTTTGTAACTTTAACCCAGACACAGGTCACTTTCAAGCACTTGCTGCAGCAGCTGATGATGTCCTTCCTTCTTGTTAAGACGGTTTCCGTGAGCTGTGCTGTATGAGCACAGTTGTTTGCATGCTGATCATCATCATTGGGGAACTGACGGAGCCTGTTCCTAACATTAGACAGCAAGGCCTATTGTTCTAAATCTGTCTTTGTGCCTGCCAGTTTTAGATGAGAGTGGGATGGAGGAGACTTAGGGAATACTCTGCTCTTAGCACTTACATGGTGTAGACTCTAAAAAAGGGTCAGAGGCCAAGGGTTTCTCCCCAGCACCACCATGTTCAAACTACTTCATTGCACAACTCTGGAAGCAGCGAGGGAAAACACATGGAACACCATCAAAGCTATTTGGCATGGACATAAAAAACACTTTGAGATGCCAGTTTCAATTTCCACACATAGCCCAAGACATAGACAGGGACAGCAAACCTGGCCTGGTCCTTGTGGTGGTACAGTAAAATAAGTACATTCATGTTGCATTCACACAGACCCATCTATGTCCCAGATGAATATAATTAACGTCTTCATCTGACAGGCACACAGCAGACTCTGTTGAGTCACTGTGAGGTTTGACCCATACTTCTAAAATCAGACCCAAAATATGCACGCAATCAAGACTAAACCCCACAATTTCAACTGAAGGTACATTGAGACAAAGTCCAGGGATATCCAATTGTTGAATACCGTGGGGCACTCGCAGCTTGGAAAGCAATTGAGAATCCTTTTCATCTGCAAAACAACAGCAATTGAAATCCAGAATACAGATGTTTTCTGCCAAAATTCCAGTGCCAAGGTCCTACGGTTTCATCCTCAGTTTGATGTTGAATCATAAAAATCGGGCTGCAGGTTTCCTCAATCAAATCTGTGACTTCTGGTGCCACTTGTTTCTTTAGCACAATTAGCTCTGAGCCTCAGACTTGAACTTCACCACGCGGCCTACTTTTTATTAAGGAGGAGGAGGTTGTGTGTGACTGACTGCTTAGCCAGTCTATCAGTTGCAGTGGTCTTAGATGACAGAGATGAGGTGAGACGGCTGGACTTCAAAGCCGCTTTTGGAGTTTTGGACTCTGCCCTCCCTCTCTCCCTCTTCCTCTCTCTCCCTGCCTGCTGGCTCTGGAGCATAAATAAAGCTCTTTAATGGCTCTGTAAGCTGCATTTCGCTGTCAGCGTCTTTAGCAATTACTGTATCACCGCCAAGCGCTTTGAGCTCCAAGACCACTGAGCCACCTTCTTTGCAGATGTCTGCTAAATAAAATAAACAAGAGTAGTGAGTGTCTGTAGTTGGTAAATAACATCCTTTGGATTTTATACAATATTAACCACTGGTGTTCACTGTGCTGAACAATTATTATTATTTATGTTAATTGGAAAACCGCTCGTGCAAAGACAGCAATGGCCTTTAATTTCTCAAGAAATTTACAAGTTAGGGAATATGAGAGAAGGAGCAGCAAGGGACACATCTGACTCCACAATGTTCCCCGAATTATCTCTCTGCCAAACTATTTGGCTGGGGTCTCAATCCTGCTGCCGTTCAAAGGGAAAGCTACATAGAGCAAACTCTCTGTGAAACATTACACACTCAGTACCCAGAAACCTAGACAAGGGAAATATATATGCTCAGAACCTGTGTGCTTGTTTATAAAAAAGGTTCCAGTAAGTGCTCGAGAGGGTCCAGGTTAAAATATTGCATTTGTTAAAGAGTAAATCTGAAATGTGAATATGGCATGGTATGCAAATGTGTGTGATTCTGTGTGTGCATGTGCACGCCTGGTCCGCTGCTCTTGTCTGCACGCCTCTCAAAGGTCAGAGGGGTTAGCTGCGGAAAGCCGAGGGCTTAGGCATCAGGAAATTAAACATGAAATGAAAACAAGCTTCAGTTTGAACATTCTCTCATCTCACTTTCCAATATCCCCACTTCCCCTCACTGACTTAAAAAGGAGGGAGGAGAGACGTGGAGAAAGGGGTCGGAGCTGGGGGCGGGGTGGCGAGGGACAGACGAGCCTGAACTTCAACAGAGGAGTGGGAGTACACTAACGACACTGGGTAACTGACAGAAGAGAGAGAGAAAAAAAATATATAATGGTTTGAAAATGGAATATGGACTCTGAATTTTCAGGACCATATAGTCATATATGAACATATAGTCTGAACTATGCAGCAGCTGTTAGTGAAATCTAAGCATAATGACAAAAGAAGTGTACAAAAAGGTATGATTAAAATAAAAATAGGTATTTGATATAAAATTATAACGCTATGTTTTGTATGAAAATTGAATGAAACATCTACATATGCCAAAAAACAAACAAAAAAACAATGAAAATGAAAACATAAATTTCAGGTTGGCTAAGAAAGGAAAAAACTGAAAAACCGCATTTATCACACAGGAGACTGAAATGAACCAAAAAGGCTTTAGAATAGTGGAAGGTTTACACTGTAATTAACTGTTTACATTGTAACTGATTTGTATTATATCAAGTACGAGCGACGTACTGACTGGTTCTTATAATATAAAACTAAACGGTCCCCCTGTGGTGAGTGAGTAATGTGACAAATTCATATGACATTCAAATGTTGCCAGATATATACGTAATTTTAGGGAAATTGTGAAATATGTTAGAAACTAAAACTGTAATGAAACCTAATGTTAGGCTTTTTTTTTTGCTGTTGTTGTTGGGGGCTATATTTGGAAACTTGTGATATTATGACCTCATGTAACCAAAGAGCCACCAAAGGAAAGGCGTGACAAATCTTAAACAATAATAGATCCCATATCCTCAGGAGGAGTATAAAGTAGACCCAGAAACCTCCCTCCAAATGATTCAAAGGGCTGCAACCCTTCACCTTGACATTGGGGTTCAGCAACGACCTCCGATATCAGTTTACCTCTCTGTAAGGGTGAACTGTTCTCTAATCTCACCAGCTGACCCGAGGAATGTTGGAGTCAGACGACACTTCTTTACGTCAGCTTCTTGCAGAAATACAGACTTATGTATATGGTCTTGACTTTGAAAACGATCCAGATCAGAGGTGAACACATCTAGAAAAATGAGAGGCGTGCAGGTTGGGGTGCTTATAGCTGGTCTTATCTTGTCTGTTAAAAAATTAGCTCATTCCCATGTACATTTGGATGACACTGCTCAATTCGGTCGCCAAACATCGCTGTTCACCAAGAGAAATGACCAGAGTTAGAGACAAGAGCGGGGATTTGAAGGGGATGACTGAAGGGAAATTGCATGTCAGGGACTGTGAAAATCACGAACTGATTGGGCTGGGAATCAACCCAACAATCCAAGTTATAACCCCTGTGTCAAAGTGGGGCTGCCCTCTCATTTCTCTTTGAAGAAGCTTCCCCATTTCTCTCCAGGGATTCAAGACTTAAACAACCAACAATAATATACACATAAACATGTGGAAACTCCCAGTAACCCCCTCTGCTTTTCTATTCTCCTGCAAAGAGATATGAGAAAATTCTCTAGAAATATAGTTTAACAAAATACATTATTATGTCATAAAACATGAGTACGAGGAAAGGCAACGATGTAAAGAAATACAAAAGGCTGCAACTGAATTTGATCATAAAACCATGGACATGTAATAATTATTTTAAAAAGGTAAGAAAAAAGGTAATATTATAGATACAGATAGTACTGAAAAAAATTATCTGTACTATCTAAAACTGTATCCACTGAGTATATTGAAATATACAGTGCTGTGTAAAGCTCTCAAACCACCCTTCATTTCTTTATATTTTGCTTCCAGGGAGCCTGGCTTTCTTTAATTTTTTAAAAGTGATCTTGTCCAGTAGTTCTCGAGACTTTCTGAAAGTCTTTCAGTTTTTTGGCTGCTTTACACTCATTTTCAGTCCAGTCCATGTACCTGAGCATTTTCAGAAGAAGGTTATTTTTTTGTTAAGCCACTTAACTCTGATCACAGTTCTGATGACAGAAGAATTTGTAGACCTAAAAAACTATCTATAGCAGATGAACAGTATCTGAAGGTCATGTCCTTAAGAAAAAGGAAAAAAACAAACAAAAAAGCAACAAAGACTTACAATCTGTAAAAAGCAACAGGGTCTCTTTCATGGTTTTGGGCTGCATTTTAGCCAGTGCTGTTGGAGAGCTTGTCAAAATTGATGAACACAGAAAAGTATTGTCAGATTTTCAATACCACACAGATACCACTTGGGTGTCCAAATAGCAGTATGTAACCTATTATAACACTATATAAATGTATTTGATTTTCTCTTGCTAGATAGTTGTATGCGTGTAACCATTATTGAGTACCTGTTTTATTTCTCATTCTTATCTGCACTAAACAAAAATGTCTAATCCTACATGAGGAAGAAACATCAGGAAGGCCAAAAGTCTTCCATGAACACAGATATTGTTTGTATACATTAAACAGAAATGACGATAGTATGTAGAAGATCCAGGACTACTGCTGCATATTATTAATCACTGAAATGAACACTAAGATTTTAGGAAAAAAATATTCTTGTGGAGTTTTTCAGGCTTCAACCTTTACTGGCCCCATTCTTTTCTTCATAACCATCTTCTACTCTTCAGTCATGGAGAAGTGGCCTAAGCAGCCTGCCCCCCATCTGTCAGCAGGTTACTGAAAGCACAACCCTCTGAAAAGCAGCAAGTCTATAAATCTGAAGAGGAGTACTCACCCGGAAAAACCTGCGTCATGTGCAATAAACAATACTTATTAAACCTAAAGATAAATATACATATATATATTTATACATACATATATATTCTTGGTCAAAAGTTCAACATTTGTTTCATGGATTATACAGAGGGATTCCCTACTGTATCCCACTGTGCTGACATGTGGGAGAGAGCGCACCTTTCTTGGAGTGATTTATGAACGGCTACAGGCCCAGATGTGGATCTGTCGACGCGGGCAGCCTGAAGGGAGGCAGACGTCTCTGTATCAAAGGGAGGAGCTGAAACATGCAGCACCAGGAGAGACTCACCATTTTCACATCAATAGCTCAGTGCGGACGGCACTTTAAAGACATGTCAAGTCTTAAAATCTGGGCTTGGACTTTCATGTGCAGCAGAATTTATTTGCTTCACTATCTTCATTTTATGTGGTTTCTTCCTTTGTCTTTTTTAGCAAGAAGATGACCCAGCACTTGGTGTACTTTTACATAATATAAGAGCTTTAATGGCCATGGTTAAAAATGATATTCACATTTTTTTGTTTGATAGTGGTTGGGCTTTATTTTGCTTGAGGGATTCTCCTGATAGACTGTTTTCTTTGCAGGTGTGGTTCCAAAACCGGAGAGCCAAGTGGAGGAAGAGAGAGCGTTTTGGCCAGATGCAACAGGTCCGCACACACTTCTCTACTGCTTACGAGCTGCCGTTACTCACTCGGCCTGAGAACTATGCACAGGTAAGGGTTCAGTACTCTGCATACAACAGGTGCTCCTGTAGATATCAGAAAATATGGTTAGGAAGTGTGGAAATGAATGAAGTGTCAGAAGTGCTTAATAAACCTGCAATAACTATTATTTTGGACCACACAGGATCAGCAGAAACATGCTTTGAGCACATTAATATATCACAGCACTAAAGTTATTAGCAAACAGTTGCTTATTTACACATGCAGCAACACTTGATTGAATTTAAGTCTAATATTTGCTCTCTTTTAGTGAAATTTTAGGGCTTCTCTTCTTAATAGCAGCCTAACGTCGCTTAAAAAACAATTCCCTGTAGGTTGTTATTACTATGACAAAGCTGATACTTTCACATTGTCATAATGTTTTTCACATTTTCATTTGAAACATTATGAAAACAGAAATTATAGTCCCGACTCCTCTTCTTCTCCAGATTCAGAACCCTTCGTGGATAGGGAGCAGCAGTGGAGCATCGCCAGTGCCCGGCTGCGTTGTGCCTTGTGACTCTGTGCCCTCCTGCATGCCCCCTCACCATCATGGTCCTGGAGGTGTCTCTGACTTCCTGGGTGTACCCAGTCCAGGAAGCAGCCACATGGGACAGACACATATGGGCAGCCTGTTTGGGGGCGCTGGGATCGGTGGGGGAATCAATGGCTATGATCTCAATGTTGATCCAGACCGCAAGTCCTCCAGCATAGCTGCGCTGCGTATGAAGGCCAAGGAACACAGTGCAGCCATCTCCTGGGCTACATGATGTTCCAGCCCGGTCCCAACCTGCCCCCACAAGGCCCCCGCCCTGGAGCAGCCATCAACAAGCACTATGGGGGGAGAAGGAGGTTGCCGTAGAAGCACTAATGATAACACAGGTCAAATGAACAGGGAGAGACTATGGAGATAACAGAGGCCACTACAGCGGCCAATGCAACCAAGACAGCTGTGTCTATGACAATCGGCAGACGCTGAAAGTGAGAGAAAAACAGAGGTGTGACTTAGATGAGAATATCACAGAGATGTTCATCCTTGATTCCTTGATCTCTCAGGTCATGCAATTATGGTGTTTACACCAAAATAAACCGATTAACATTGATATTGTTGACAGGTTTCAGTAAGCAAACACAAACATGGTTTTAAAAATATATTCTTTAATGACAGCTATATCCTCATTTAAAGAACTGATCTTGATTCACATCATTTGCTTTCTTTATCCTGTCTTTTATAGCAGCCATCCTACCACACACGTCACTCAGGCCACTTTAGCCTCGTCTGTGATACTGTATAAATCAGTACGTTCCTGACCAATTTTTGCATTTTTGAAAGTTATTTTAAAAAAGAAAAAGAAGAAATCAATTCACTAGTATGCTATTTCCCAGCAAAGAGTAAGTGAACAGAGTCTGAGTGAGAGCAGATATGGCCTGCCAATTGAGTCTGGGTGGAGGGCAGGGACTGGATTGGCAGCAGTTTCAAATGAAGTTGTCATTTCCCACCCAGGGCTGCCTCCGCAAGTTCAGCAAATAGGCTCAGGCTTCAAGTTACAGGAAATGCTGTCTCCACTGGCAGACAAGGCACAGGAATGCACAGCAGCAACCCTCAACACCAGCTTACCACACAGCTTTAATCAGAAACCAGCAGGAATAGACACAGCTAATTAGCATCAAAGTGAGCCTCTCTGCCCTGTGAACATAGCAGTACACCACAGTGTACATGGTGAGGACATACTGCACACACAGACGTGATCAGTTCATCATTAGACGTGGACTCAGCGGGGATGAAGGCTGGATTCATAGCTTGGTAACAGAATCCTATACGTGCCAGAGACTGCAGGCCAAATCAGTGGGCCTAATTGTCCCAAAGAGCATTCTGTAATGTTTGGTCAATGTGATGACATTAGAGCTGGACTACAGGAATGTGGTGAGCATGTCCAGTGATTGTAGGGGTATCTGTGTGTGTTACCCCGCCGGAATAAGCTTGTCACCAGAGCTGGGCTCCAGGCCGAGGCTAGAGACAGGCTTCATTAGCCTTTTGGCTGATCTCTCCATGACGCATGCTGGGCTACATATCGGTTTTCTTTTCTCCTGTGTGGATGATGGCAAGAAACCCAATGTGACGTCTTGAAATGTCTCGTTGCCCTGAACCCAAAGATATTCAGTTTATGGTAACATAAGATAAAGTTAAACATCAATTTGACGGTTTGTTTGGCATTTCTGCTTGAAAAATGACTTCATCGATGAAGTGTACATGATTAATTGTTGAGTCATTTTGACCCACTGCTGCAGTTACATCTGAGAATTCAGTCACATTAAAACACCTCTTTTAAAGGTGATATATGTCTATTCAAATTCCAGAACCACTAAATGTCGCACTGTAGCACTAATATTTCAAACCAAAGCAAACAGGCCCGCTGGCTACAACTCCCCCCTCAAGTCATATTTCAGTTACAGTAAGAAAAGTACAGAAAAACCAATAACAGCAACAAAAAAATCAAGCCGCCATAATTGGCCTACATTTGGATTGTGAAATTTACTGCATGGTGGCATGAGCCCACCGTGGTGATGAAAGTTTCTGTTGCTGTTCTGCTTTTCTTCTCTACTGTGGCTGTGGTGGTAGAACAAGTTTTCAATGTTGTGGAGGGTTAGCAGTTCAGTCCCCCTACATGTTGAACTTTCCCTGGGCAAGACGCAAAACCCACAATCTCAATGACAGGCCAGCTCCTTGCATGGCTCTGTCCTCTGTGTCGTTTACTGTTCAATCAAGATCAGAAAGTGCTTTCTGGAACTTAAACTTAGAGGCTTAGTTTCCCAGACTGGCCTAAACCCTTTTTTGTTAATGGGGATCCTTATCAAAGCTTTATTTTAGTCTGGGGCAAGATTTATTTCAAGTCTGGGAAACTGGCTGTAAAAATGCTACATAAATGCAATCCATTTACCATTCCTCTGCTCTCTGTTTCACCGTGTGGGCACTATGGAAGAAACAAACATGAGCAGAACAGAGCAAAACAGCAGAAGAGGCATTCAAAATAATTTGAAATATGGCTGCACATAAAATAGGTGAATAAAATACTTACAGAAAGACTCACATGCACTAACATGTACATGCAAGTTGAAAATCTGTTTAAAGCATTTATGATGAAGAAAAAAAATCTAAAAGTTTACCTTTACACGTAAAGGAAAGAACATTTAATAATTTCTACTGGCAGTAAGAGTGAGAGATGATGGCTTTATTCTCTATATATTTCCTACAGAGGATACTCAAACAAATCCCAGTAAAGAAAAGAAAAAGGCCTCTAACATATGAAATGTGTGACTGTATCCTACTTTGTCAAGTTGACCACGTGTTGCTGGTACTCCCTCAGTGCTCCACCCCTCTGCAGCTCCGTCCATGTTGATACTACTGAAATAAAGCAATTGAAATCCATGATTATAATATCACATTGTGTGAATGTGAGCAATATAAATAATATTGTTCTTTTGCTTGTACATTTGTTTCGCTTATTTGCCAAATAATGGACCACAAGAGATAAGCCAATGAAGTATTACCTTAATATTGCCAAGAAATGTAAAGTTATGTTCTGCATTATTCTGAAGAGTAGCCTTGGAACAAAGGTTGAAATTGCTCTCTAATTTTTTATGGCTTTAAGCAGGTTTTTTTTTTAATATTAATCAAGTATTTCCACTTATGATTGTGCCAATGCAATAAGTTATTGCACTTAGATTGTTGGAGTCTTTTTTATCATTATTTTTGACATCAACTGGGACAGTTTAATTCCTCAAGTCAGAGGTTGCTTGGCTTTTTGTCCTGGCAGAAAAGGAGAAAACAGGAAAAAAAAAAAAAACACCCTAAGCCCGTCCATATTTAGCACTGTTCATGTGCTGTATTTTTGTACAGAATTAACTTGCTGTTTCTATTAATGATGGTTTCAAAATGATTTTGAAATAAACTGATCTCCAATGACTGAATGACTGCAGATAGTTTTTTTTTTTTCTTTAAAGGGCCCGAAAACATTCAGAGTTCACCATAATCATAATCTGTAACTGGAGTTATTTTGTTTTTTTTTGTGCTCATCTTTGTTTGAAATGAACAGCACACACTGATACTATGCAGCAACAAAATATCTGGTTTGCTTACTTTTGTGACCAGCAAACAAATCTAGGTCTATTTAAATTACACTCATACAGTCTTTTGGATTTCTAAAATTGATATAATATTATGATGTAATATAATTATATTACTGTTAATTATACTGCCTGACGTGCATCATTTTAATTTTGTATCATCATCATCAGTCCCACAAGTCTTATTTTTATATTTATTGGTGTCATTCAGAGAGTGCAAGCAGAAAGCAATGTATATGTCATGAGGAACCCTACTTTATCTGTTCTATTTTTACTTCATCCATTCATCCATGAATACTCATCTAATGTAGGTTTGCAGGAGGCCTGATGCTGTCATTGTGCGAAAGGTGAAGTGCATCCAAGTCGCCATGTTATTCTGTTTCTAGTCTTTGTGTTAAGCCAGAATGGATGCTGGCTGTAGCATTCTATTTACTAGACAGAAAGCTAGAGAGTTGTAAATAATAATAAGCAGTGGCTACATAGTCTAGTAGTTTACACATTTGCCTAACAAGCAAAAAATCCCCAGTTTGATCCTGGGAGGAGACACAAATCCCTTTGGAGCTGCATCAGAAAGGGCATTTAAAGACTCTGCAAAGTTACACATTTGGATCTACTTGCTGTGGTGGCACCTTGTGAATAAGGGAGGAGCTGAAAGTGGCTTCTTCTGTTGAAAAAAGCACAAGCATTTCTTGAATAAACATGTTTTACAGCCAGTAGCACTACACTGAAGAGAAAAATAAAAATCCAAAACTGCTCATCAGTGTGCTGTATGGTCACAGTGGTGACCTGTGAACTTTATATACAGCATATGCATATTAAGCACTGACAATAGAAACTACTGTTTGCCTGTTTATCTGTCTATGGTCAACAGTAGATCATATTTCTTCCATACTGAGAGAAATAATCTTTCTCGGCTTCCCGTAAAATCCAGAATTCATTCACATACAGTACCTGTCAAAAGTCTGGACACACACGTCCATGTGTGTTCAAACTTTTGACTGGTATTGTACAACGGGCTGAACAATCTGACCTCATCATTGCTTACCTCAGAGCACCAATGGAGCACGTTGCTCTCACATACTGCAGACCTACTTGTGGTTATTTTCCAAAAGCCTTCAGCTCTTCTCTCTCATCAGAATTTAGGCTACAGACACCGCTCTATTTTTAAGATAGGCTTTAAAAACGTTCCTTTTTGAAAATCTTAAAATTAGGGCTGGATCAGGTGACCCTGGACCATCCCTTAGTTGTGCTGCTATGGGCTCAAGCTGCTGGGGGACTTCCCATGATGCACTGAGGACATCTTATCCACTCCTCTCTTTTCACTGCCCTTGTGTTAATATGTTTCCATATGAATGCATAAATGTCTTCTTCTGTCTCTTATCTCTTTCCCCTCACCCCCAAACCAGTTACAGCATATGGCTGCCCATCCCTGAGCCAGCTTCTGCAGGAGGTCTCTTCCTGTTAAAAGGAAGTTCTTCCTCTCCACTGTCAGCAACTTGGTCAAAGGTTGATCATGCAATTGTTGGGAGTGTCTCTAAAATTGTAGGGTCTTTACAATATGAAGACCCATTTAATGGTGCTATTTGAATAAAATGTAGAAAATTACACGTGTGTGTGTGTGTGTTTGGGGTTGATATTTGATCCCATCCTTTTTTTCGCATCAACAGCGTCCAGATGGGATGCTCTGCCGAAGCCATTAGCCTGAAAGTTAAGCCTAATAGTTTGAACGTGCTTTAAATACCTACAGGTGGTCAATCTAGCTACAGCCAAGGCGAGAATAAAGTGAGATGTAAGAAAATCTAAAACCTATTTTCACACAGATGTTCTTTGTTTTTGCATTAAAAGTCATGAAACAAGACAGTGTTCAGGAAATCTTTTCTTTTAACTGCTTCAAAATCTCTGTGTAGTCAATCCATCCTTAACTACCCGCTGCTTTCAAAATCTTTCAGAGAAGGCGAAAACCACTTAGCACAATTCTCATGTAAGACAAAGAGAAACATGGACTGGAAAAAAAGAGTTTAAAAAAAGAAAGAAAACCTGTGCCAATTCACATCATGCCATCACTTTGGTCTTTGGCCTGGAAAAAAAATTGCACTGATGCACATCCATTTCTGCTTGCTCCCAGGAACAAATGCTTACTTTTCCACTGTGGCCCAAGAGCTCACTGGAGCACTTCGATCACATTACAATGGTAAAACTCAAGAGACGCCTGCTGTCACCCAATAAAGCCTCCATCTCTAGCAGACGAACTGGAGATCATGGGTAGGAGTGCAGTAGGAGAAGACCTACTTCTGTGCAGGCTTGTACATTTCAGAGTAAGTCGGATGTGCTTCTCATTCACCCATTCACTATTGGTGGCAAAGCTGCCATCCATGCTACTGCCCTCTGGTCTTTTCCAGAGACACTTTGTCAAGAAGTTTTTGTGGAATTGCCTTGAATAGACCCTGAGATTAGTAGACAACCTGACCAATTAACCAAGCCATAGCGTTAAAACAGCACCACAAAGCCTTACAGTGCTCTCACATTGCACAGCATACTAAAACTGAAAAACAGCCCCAATCCAGTTTTTTCAACAGCTTCCTTTAAAAGTAACAATCAATAATTTGTTACTAAGCCTTTCAGTAGCCTCTTACTTTCTTAGCTTGTCTTTGACACTCAACTCCAATTTAAATATTAAATCACAAACTTTCCCCAGGTAGCTTAGTGTTGGCGCAATTCTGATGTGTGAATACTTTTTGGACAATGTAAGTCTGTGGATCAGAAGAATTAGGAATATCATCATTTGACTACAGAGACAATGTTTGATTAAACAAATTCACTGTTGGTTTTGGTCTTTCCTTGGGATTTTTCACTGCACAAAAGCAGAAAATCCAGCCAAACTTCCCCTTAATAACTGACCATTTATCATAAAGAGGGACCCACAGTGAAAAAAACGGACCGTGCGCTTAAGAGACATTACTCCTGCCTCTGCACTTTCCTTCTGTCTAAATCCCAGCTAGATGAGATAAATAAACACTTACAGAGAGGAAGAAGAGCAGCCCACTGCGCCCTTAGCAGCACTCATTAAACCTAATAGGTCACGCTGCTCTAGCCAGGCTCCACTGACACCCCTAATAGAAACCTGCATGGTTAAGGGACCATGAAGACCATTAGGGCACTTCAAAGTTCACCCCACTACATTAGGGCCCCACTGATATGGCAAAGAGGGGACAGATCCAATTCCTCATTCACTACTTTTTTTTTCCATCAGTTGACCTGTCAGTCAGTCTGCTCTAATAAACAAGTAGATGGTTGAGCTGCTCATTAAGGGCCATCGTTAGCTAGGCTAAGGCTCTAAATGAGTGCTTATATCAGCTTTCAGCAAAAAAATTTCTTATAGGTCATATTTTAGAACTGGCACTTACACTGTTGCTGGCTTACAGTGTTAAATGATCCCTTTGGTTTGAAAAGAAAGCTGCTGCCTGTGCTGTGAATCACGTTTCTCCACACATTTTTGGACCAATGAAGAGACTTCTACAAACTGTAAAGGACTGGAGCCGAAGCAAAGAGACATGCATGCTGACCAGTAAAAAGACTCACTCCAGGCTCAGACATGCAAATTCACACCGCTGCTCTGCAACCAAAGTATACCTCGTTCAAATAATGACATGTTGTAAATCAAAAGATGCTGATTTGTTGATTCTGGCCTATGGGAAGTATGAAGCCATCCCCTCTTGTGGCCAGTGTTACAGCCAATCCGTATAACTGAGTTGAGGAGTGGGCAGCAGAAGATGAAGGAACATGTCATACATCATTTTGGCCAGTAAAATGTCCCAGTAAATAATTCTGATTCAAGATTTTTGACACACATAAAAAACTAATTCTCACGAGGATAAATAATGAATGATCTAAGAGAGCTGACATCTGTTTTTAGTAGGCTCTACAAGAAGGAAAACTAAAAAAGAGCATAAGCGAGAATTAGGACGATACTGCCGAGAATATATTTTGTGACTTGCTGCGCTGTCTAATGAAAACCGTACTCAGAACAACAGAAATCAATGTGTTGTGTGTGCACGAGATCGCGACATGTTGCAGATTGTTGTGTTTGCAATAGGAGATAATTGTGGGAGGAGGTTAGGGCTCGGGGCTGAGATTAGAGAGAAGCATGGGAGGGCGAAGCATACATCCCTGCCTTCCCTGAGCTCCTTCTAATGGGGTCTCTGGCTATGAGCCAGCCTTTGCTATTATCTTCAACTTAACTCTCATTGAGATCAGTTTCATCTCTTTTCATGCTCATAGAGAACATCTGCAATGTTGTAAATTTGCATTTACAGTGGTTAAACCTGATCAGCATGTATTTTCTTCCTAGTTGTCTTGTCTGCAAGAAAGAGAAGGTTTTAGACGAAATATTATTTGCAGTCGTCACTTAATTCAGTTCAATTTTATTTATATAGCGCCAAATCACCACAACAGTGGTCTCAAAGCATTTTATATAGTGATGTAAAAACCCTACAACAACAGAGAAAACCCCAACAATCAGACGACCCATTATGAGCAAGCACTTGGCAACAGTGGGAAGGAAAAACTCCCTTTCAATTGGAAGAAACTGCTGGCAGAACCAGGTTCAGCGAACAGACAGCCATCTGCTGCAATTGCTTGGGAGTGAGGGGAGGGAGGCAGGACAAACTCAGTACTCGGGTGGGACTAATGTCTGAAATGGAGATTCCCAACTAATGGGTTAATCCTGTGGTCACTGCCAGGTTACAAAGCAAAAATATGATCTGGCAAAAAATTAAAACATAAAGATGAGATCCTCCCATGGCAATAATTTTAATCCTAGCAGAGTCTGTCTTTCATGCATTTTCTCATCTCCAGCAGCAACATGCATTTTTTTTTTTTGTTAGATACGTAAGACAACCAGCCCTTCATCTTTCAGCAGCAATCATTAGTTCATAAAATCTTTTGGAAGCCATAATTTAGGTGCTGTGAAACCTTTTTGGGAATATGGGAAGTAATCATTATCAAAGATAATAAATAAAGTTATATTTACATTTACACCTTCTAACAAGACTCATCTGAGGAATATCAGATCGAAACCCTAAATGAAGCCCCATATGTCTGTCAGAGCAAACATACTCAGATGTGAGGGAAGGTACACCATAACCTGATTTGCCTTCAGCCTATGCTCCCATCAGCTGATAGTGGCCACAAAATACACCATGGCCTGCCAGCTGCCTGACAGCCATCTCTGTGGTCTGTAACCATGGAGACAGCCTCACTACAGCTCCCATCATTCCCTGACTCTCACTAGTAAAATCTAGTTTATTACAGTGTGGAAATGTCTAGTGTGGCTTTTTGACATGCTAACATAAACAGAGAGGCAAAGGATTTAAAGTGGTACTGGCACATGGGTGTAGGTTTGGGTTGGCTAAAAAGAGATGAACGGCGTCAAAGCAAAAACTGGGTTAGTGGGTTAAACTAGCACTCATTGCAGGGACTATTGAGACACAAGAATAAAAGGGCATTTTTGCAGAAGCATTACATTAGGAAAGCAGGCTGCTTAAGTTTATAATAGCAGCTTTTTGCATTTACTAGACACATGTGGTAGAACATGAATAATATGACTGATAAAACATGCTTTGACTGTGAGCTGGCACGCTGTAGCAATGAATGAGTCACTGTGTTGATTACTGTAGTTTTTACCCTGCCTGAGTCAACATAGTGAAAGCCTGACTGCCAGTTTCACCCTAACACCCTTCAGCTTTGCTATCAGCCTATGTTTTTAACCCCTCAACTTCTGGAGCAGCCTTTTGTCTCCCCCCTCAGCAATATGCTTCCAATTATGAATCTTGTGTATATGGGGACGGTGAAGCGAGCTTCTGATTTATTGCGTGTTCAGGCCCCGCTTTGTTCAGCGCATTTGCACACGGAGCCCTCCTGCTGCAGAGCTCAAAGGTCAGACATACAAAACAATTGACCTCTCGAGGACTCATGTGCGCCGTGCCACTCTGGACGTGATTGACAGGCAGAGATGGTGGCTCAACAGTGAAGGTCAAGGTGCGACGCTAACGCGGCTAAGCACTGCATTAGCCTCACATTGTGTGGAAACTTTGTAAGAAGCAAGAAACACAAGACAGAGAAATTAAAAAAAGACAAAGATACAAATACAAAAGAGGACTCAGCATTCGCTATCAGCAGATTCATGACTGGCCACTAAACTTTATTTTACTCATTTGTAACCATAGACCACTTTGTGGTCCTCTCACATGGGATAGCTGGGGCCATCTATTTGTAGTCATCTGTCCTGCGGACTGAAAACACATGCTCCACAAGTGAGTCACAGATCTCTCAAGTCAGCGGTGATGCTTGCCCTGAGAAACAAGTCATCCCCGTAGACTAATTTCCTGGCCTTTCCCTCTTACTTCCTGTTTCATGTTGGGTCGTGGGCACCACATTGTGCGTCACAAATCTTGCCAGGTCAAGTCCAAAAACCACTGTTTCTGTGGGACAGTTATGATGTTCTATACCACAACAATACGGCTCAGAGACCGCGAGCATTATTGAGCCTATGTTACATGCATTTTCTAGATTCTCACATTTTCACGAGGGCTTTTGTGGCTAGATGTGAATCATCTCCCCTGGTATCGTTTCTGCTAAACTGTCCTCAAGGGCTTCTCATTGAGCACTTCAGCTCCACACCGGATGTAACACCTTCCACACTGGATCAGCAAAACACAAAAGGGAAACCTAAGTTTTATGTTAAAGAGTGGGTTATTACATGCAGGAAAAAGACTCTCTGATTCCCCTGGGAGGCTAACCACCCATAAATCACCAAGCAATGAAAGTTTCCTCTCCAAACAGAGGGCTAAAACAAACTGAACATGGAACCCCTCTGCCCCACTTCGCCCCCATACTTCACCCCTTCTCTCTCCTTCCTTTTAGGAATTTTTATGAGGAAAGAAGATATGTGGCAGTGCAAGCCTGCACTGGAGCAAAGAGGTAAATACTACAATATCAATCCTTTGAAATTACTTACAAATAAAACTAACAATATTTTAAGAGCTTTCACACAACAGCAGCAGGAAGGCTACAAATCCAGCCCCAGTAATTCATAACCGGAGAACAAAGAAGCGTTCTCAAATACATGTCTTACAGTGTTTGTTCTTCTACTAAGATTTGTTACAATGAAGAAAATCCAAAAGCTCTGCAAAGCTATTCTGGCAGCAACAATTAAGATGGAAAATAATCACATATTG
>VUQJ01017159.1:5397-19008 GCA_015108635.1 Andinoacara biseriatus | reverse complement strand
CCACAAGCACAATCTCGGTGTCCCAAATTTTCATTTAACTTAAAAAAATTTTTTTTTTGTTATCTTATAGTTGAGCAGCTATGGGGGGAAAAGTGTATTTTCAAGTATTTGTGTACAATTGTATGTTTGTGTGTTGACACATCTATTTGTATCCACTGACAGTTTGCATTCATTTCCAACACATTTTACTCGAGATCAAATGCATATTATTATTTTCTGCATCAGTCAGAACTTCAATTCCAGTTCAGATCAAAATCCATATTAACATGAATCCTTGAGTTCAGGGATTGAAGGCCTCAGATTTCTATAGAAGCTGGGTTGAATCATAAGGCTCCGACAGGCCATGTGGTGTCTGGGGAATCCATGAGCACCAAAGCTGAAATTTAAATTCACACAGATTTGTATTCGCTTCTGTTCCTGAATTTGCATCAGTTTCCATCTTTGCATAGACTTTTGATCCAATTGCACTTCACAAAAACTTCACTTTAATATTTGAAACAGTTAGTGGACCATTCTGCAACTAATTAGTTGGCAACAGATTAGTATCATGACTGGGTAAAAAGAAACACTGTAGAAAGGCAGAGTTTCTCAAAAGTAAAGCTGGGCAGAGTTTCACCAATCAAAAAAACTGTGACAACTGCAAGTTAAACACTGTAGTCTCCTCTGGGGGTCAAATATCATTTAAACTGGACTGAGGAAAAGTGGAAAACTCCTGTGTAGTCAGATGAATTGATAATTGAAATTCTATTTTGGAAAACAGGCAGGGTCCTCTGGACTAAAGAGGAGAGGGAGTGTCCAGCTTGTTATCAGAGCTCAGTTCAAAAGCATCTCTGATGGGGGGTGCACCAGTGCCTATGGAATTGGTAAGATGCACATCTGGAAAGGCGCTATCAGGTTTTAGAGCAAAATATCCATCCAGACATCATTAGGTCTTGCATATTTCAGTAAGACAATGCTAAACCACATGCTGCATCTATTGCAAAAGCATAGCTTCACAGTATAAGAGTCCAGGTCCTGAATAGAAGAAGAAGAAGAACGGGACAACATTCCTCTCCCAAAAGTCCAGCAGCTGCTGCCTTTAGTTCCCAGACTGTAGTTAAAAGAGGAAGAGATGCTACACAGTGGTAAACACGACCCTGTCCCGACTATTTTGAGATGTGTTGCGGCCATAAAGTTCAAAATGAGCCAGTATTTTTTCTGAAAATGGTACTTAAAGCATTTGACATATTTTCTATGTTCTCTTGTGAATGGGTGCACACATATGTACGCACCATCCCAACGTCTCATTTAGCTCTTTGGCTGCTGGATATGTAAATAAACATTTTATTGCCAACAAGATCATTATAACAAATGTTTAAAGTGAAAACCCAAATCCTAGTTGTAATCCCACATTTACCACTTAAAATGAAAAGATTAAAGAAGCCTTAGATTTGATGCGCACTTCTGTTCTTATTGCGTTTGGACCTTATAACAATACAAGCTCCCCGTATACACACATATACACAAAAACCACTCCACAATCCACTCTAACACAATGCGCTCGACCACAGGCAAACAGCAGGGAAGTTGCAGAGTAATGGGACAATCCATCACCAGCTGCTGCATGCTGCTGCGTGGTCTTAGTCAAAGAGACCCACCCATGGAGACACTGAGGCAGCAGGCTGGAAGGAAGCAACTGGAAGGTAGTGATTTAGACACCAGAGGTGATAACTGGTAAGCGGGAGGATGGTCGAGGTGGCCGGAAATTATCACTAAAATTGTCAAGCATGATGACTGCAGGAATGTGTATGTGTGTATAGTGGGGCTGTTGTGTACCAGTGGATAAAGTAACGTACAAAGGGTACAGTTCAAGCCAAGAATCCTATACTAAGACTGAGTTCTGAAATGGTCAATACTTTTGGTAATATTTTGTGATGAAAAAACAAATAACAATTTTAAAAACATTTATCACTGACTGTGACTCATTGTAGCCAGTATAATGTTACTCTGCTGTCACTAAACAGCTGTATCATCAGTGGTGCAATGGCTGGCTTTTGGCTTCCCTGGAACGGAGGATCATACAAAGGAAAAAAAAGGAAAAGGAAAAGGCACCCTGTGCATCAGCATCACTCTGACAGGCATTTTTTTTAGCCATAGCAAGACCCAGTCCCAGGTGAGGTAAGTGCACTGCTCACCACTATCACTGAGCTCAGACTGGACGTAGCAATTGCTTTCTATCAACTCCAGGGTCCTGATACCACTGGACCCAGTTCATCAGTCTAATGCACAATGCAGTGGTAGAGAATGAAATTAAATTTGAAATTAGGGAATTATCACTGGACCAACATCCTTTAATTATTGTATTCTGGTTGATTAGGGCAGAGATTCTCTGTTTAAGTATTGTTATATGCATCTTGGGCATAAATAGATTAGTACATGAACATACAAAAGCCCGCTTTCTACAATCAAATCAAACGTGCATGCTGCCATGAAACTGAAGGTACGTCTGATCGCCTCAGTAGCTGAGATGCCTCCATCAAATTCAATCTAGACCTCATTGAGACCTGTGGGCTGGAGACATGTGGCCAAATCACCAAAGAAAATGAAATTAGACTAGATTTAATAGAGCCGTATCAGGCAATGAAGAGACTCATCATGAAATCAGTGCTCCATCCATCGTCCAAATGGAGACAGGTGATCAGCAAAGACATGACCTACAGATGCAATTACCAAGAATTAAATGATCACAAGAGGAAAAATTGAAGCCACATTTGAACTTGTTGCATTAAAAAGGAATGAAGAGAGCAGGGCATTAAAATCAATGCTTTGCGCACACATCAAAACAGGGTAAATGACGACAGTATAAAGGTCACACATGAGCAATTTACTGGAACATGCTGAATATGCATATACTTGCAGACATAAAGATAGCTTCACAAGCACACACAGACACAAACAGCTCTAGCACACCAGTTCAACTCTCCTTACGCATTCATGCCACGAATGGGCAGATCGATTCCTAACCCGGGGATTCAATAGTAACCACATTAATCCACCACTGGGCACAGTCGGCGTGTCTACCAGACAGGCACTCAGTCAGCCACTCTGCTGCTTGGGATCAGTATTGGCTTAGAGAGGGACTCTGAGGGAGAGCAGGGGAGAGATGGGGATGAATGAATGACTGCAAGCCTCTCGAAAATGTCACTATGCTCACTCTGCCTGCCCTTTGCAAAGATGTCTGGTTGTGTGCACCATATCAAACAACTGTAGAAAGCAAAGTTCGGGCAATTAGTACACTGCGCATGTGTTATGTATTTGTCTAAAAAGAGACAAGGAAGAACATCAGGTCAAAAATTACTGCCAGCAAATATTTTTCCGTGCCTTTAGATCTTCTCAACATGTGACCAAACCAAACAAACAAATTGATTTTTAAACTAAATTGTCATATTATCTCAGTAAACAAGAATAAGAAATGTTAGATAAATGTTTAAACATTATGTTGCTAAAAGTATTTCAGGACCCATTTCCAGCGTGAATTCCAGCACGGTACCGTGATAGGAAGCCACCTGTGCAACAAGTCCACTTGTTAAATTTTCATCTCTACTAAATATTCCACAGTCAGCTTTTAGTGTTATTATAACAAAGTGGAACAATAGTGAGAACAACAGTAACTCAGCCATGGAGTGGTAGGCCACGTGAAATCACAAAGTGGGGTCATTGGATGCTGAGGTGCACAGAGGTCACCAACTTTCTGCAGCCGATCACTACAGACCTCCAAACTTCATGTGGCCTTCAGATTAGCTCAAGAACAGTGTGTAGAGAGCTTCATGGACTGGGTTTCCATGGCCAAGCAGCTGCATCCAAGCCTCACATCACCAAACACAATACACAGCAGTGCAGTGGGGTAAAGCACGCCGCCACTGGACTCTAGAGCAGTGGAGACAGGTTCTCTGGAGTGATGAATCACACTTCTCCATTTGGGCCTCTGACGGACGAGTCTGGGTTTGATGGTTGCCAGGGGAACGGTACTTCTGTGACTGTATTGCAAGTGTAAAGTTTGGTGGAGGGGGATTATGGTGTGGGGATTTTTCAGGAGTTGGGCTCTGCCCCTTTAGTTCCAGTGAAAGGAACTCTTAATGCTTCAGCATAGCAAGAAACTTTGGACAATTTCATGCTCCCAACTTTGTGGGAACAGTTTGGGGATGGCCCCCTTCCTGTCAGAGGTGGAAAGTAACAAAGTAAAAATACGTTGTTGCTGTATATTAATTTCTCCTGTGAAGTAAACTTTTTTGTTTTTTAACATGGTAGTCTATGAGGATTAAGCAAATTCTGGAGCAAATCTAAAGTTGCCATTTGAGGAACTTATGTGATGGTAAATTTTTCAACAAATGAGGTTAGTGTTTGTCTCCAGCTCAATGCCAAACACCAAATAAAGGAACAACTTTAGAAATATTCCTTCAAGAGCTTTCTAGAGACTTACAGAACCCAGAGGAGCGTCAAAAAATTTTGTGGGTGGTCATTCGTTTAGATTTTCACCTCTCTGTCTCAGGCATTTTCTGTATCAATTGTTCTCCTTTAATATAATCATACAGCTGATTCTTTGCATGTTGTGTATCTGTCGGTGTCTTCACTTTCACAAACCTGTTCAGGCCACCTGGTCATGTCATCACACAGTCTGAGTCCACTTGCTTCTCCTCCCAATAAAAAGAAACTCCTTGGAATTCACAGTTAGAACAATTTGAAGAGTCATGCCAGCATGCAGGCTGTTGGCAAACTGCTTATTGGACCTATTACAGCCAACATCATTTCCCTGACTGAATTCAAAGAAAACCCACTTTCCTAGAGAGTCCAATCTTCCTTCTCTATCAGCCCTCATTTAGCTCAAGTATACTTTCCCTCTTTGCCCAGTGGTAGTTCAATCAAGAACGTGTGAAGTTGATGCCCAAACCTGACATGAATTGAAAAGTCCCTGTGGTTTTATGTTAGGCTGTTGTCTATAGCTGTAGTAGTTTAACAACAATTACAGTCACATCCATAAGTATTTGTACAATTAAAACATTTTTTAGGTATTTTGCCTCCATAAACCACCACAGTGGATCAAGATGTACCTGAAGTGCAGCTTTAACTGAACAAACTGTTTAGGAATTAGAACATTTTTTATACAGAGTCCCAGAGAGGCTCAAAAATATTTGGACAAAATAATAATTTTAATTATTGAGATTGTTTTTAATACTTGGATGAAATCCTTTGCATTCAATGATGTTATGAAGTCTAGAATCCAGTGGATATTCCTCTGTGATGTGTTTCCTTCCTTGAGATGCTCTGCTAGGTCTTTACTGCAGCCACCTTCAGCTGCTGCTTATTTATAGGTCTGTCTTCAGTTTTGGCGTCAGCAGCTGAAAAGCACGCTCTGCTGCTTTTGCGGCACGCTTTGGGTCATTATCCATTTGCACCATGAAGCGTAGTCTGATCAGTGCTGCAGCATTTGGCTGAATTTGAGCAGAGAGTATAGCCCTGTACACTTCAGAGTTCATCCTGCTGCTTCTATCATTATTCATCTCACCAATAAACACTGATGACCTTGGCAGCTATATATATATATATATATATATATATATATATACACACACACACACAGTATATATATTAGGGCTGGGACCTTAACGCGTTTGATTAATTAATGACAAAGATTTTACCGCGTTATAATTTTTAACGCAATTAATCAAATTTTTTTAAAGTTCGGAGCCGGAACCTTTGTGTTCGCTTGTTTTAGCACGCCTGTAAATCTGATGCCCAAGCGACAACAACACATCTGCAAACAACAACGGCTGTGTCCAAATTCAGGGGCCGCATCCTTCGAAGGCCACATTTGTAGGCCGATTACGTCACAGCGAGCGACGAAGGCTGTCCAAATTTGAAGGCTCCTCCAAATGCGGTTGACGAATGCGTCCTTCTTTTAGCTTAATTCGAAGGATGGGTCCGGTGTATCCTTCGTGGCCTACCATATCCCATGATTCATTGTGCATCAAAACTCAAACACGCAATGGACGGCATGAGCAGCCAAAAAGTTTTAAAATTTACTGTTTCTGTGAAACAAAATAAACTTTTAAGATGTTTTCAGGCGAGAATGTAAATGGGTAAACCTCAAATATCAGCTCGTTTTATCAATATATCGCTTATATGCAAAAAAGTTCTCCGACGTTGGAGCTGTCCGTTGCCGCTGCTCTAGCAGACGCTCGCCTCGGTAGCTGTCAGCTGACTGGGTTATCGAGGCTCGTTAAAGCCGGAGAGAAGGCCCGATTCCAGTTATAACTCACTCAGATGATCTCTAATGGCTGATATTTGGTTTATTTCAGTGTTTTATTTGTTTCTGAGTAAATCGGCTTGCCTGAAATTAAAGTTAAGCATCATAACTGGATAGTTTTATTCAACATTGATGTCTTACTTAATATAATTGGATTAATCACTCACTCAGCTGTATTCCTTGATGTTGAAATGTGTTGTTTTAAGAGCCTATTTTGAATTAAAGAATTAAAATTAAACCACAAAAAGGAGCAAAAGTTTGGTCTCTGTTTAACTAGCTGCTTTGCCATAGCTGTGCTTCGCACTGTCACATGACCTATGCTGAGGTGAAGGCAGGTGACGCTGATACGAAGGCTAGACGGTCCAATTTCACTGCTGCTTATTTCCGGCCTTTGCGGTCTTCGTGGGCTGCGAAGGACCCGGTCTACGTATGCCGGGTCCTTTGAAGGATGCGGCCCCTGAATTTGGACACAGCCATCGATGTGCGATGAAGCCGCTTCTCTTGGTCCACTGAGGGACAACTTTAGCTTTAAAAAAATGTTCTGATGGGACTTTCGAAAAGATTACTGTTGTATACAGTAGTTGAGGCTACAAATGTGGGAGGAAACCGGAGTACCCAGAGGAAATTCACATAGCACGGTGGCGCGGTGGTTAGCAAAGGTTTCTTTCGTCAGAACTGTGCCGCTTCTTCAGATGAGCTGGAGATTTTCTGGCGAAGTCTTATCTGGCCTTCTTGTTCTTGAGTGCAACTAGTACTTTGCACCTTGTTGGAAACCCTCTGTCTTTCCATTCATGAAGCCGTCTCTTGATTGTAGACTTTGCCAACGATACGCCCCCCTCCTCAAGAGTGTTCTTGACTTGGCTAGATGTTGTGAAGGGTTTTTCTTAATCAAAGTAAGAATTTTCTGATCATCAACTTCAGTTGTCTTTTGTGGCTTTTCAGACCTTTTGGTGTTGCTGAGTTGGTTTTTTCATAATTTGCTGTGCTTCACTGTATTTTTTTTTTTTGGGGGGGGGGTTTTTAGGCTCATGATGACCTCCTTCAGTTGCATTTCTTTAACCCTTATATTGAGAGCTACAGTAAAAAGCTACAAAATGCAAATTCAACACTTTAAAATGACTCCAGATTTTTTTTTAATCTGCTTCATTTGCCAGGAAATAATGAGGCAACAGACTTCACCTGACCATGAAACTGCTTGCCAGTCAATTGTCCAATTACTTAAGAGTCTCTGAAAATGGGGGGCCTGCAATATTTTTATGCAATATTTTTGTTAAACCCCTTGAATTAAAGTTGAAAGTCTGCACTTCAATCACATCTTGATTTAAAATCCACTGTGGTCATGTACAGAGGGAAAATCACAATCATTTTGCCACCATCCAAATGCCTGGAACAACTTCAGTTATGCATTTAAAACTATCAGCACCATGTTAATCACAGTTTTCTCTTCCTCTCTCTCAGAATTGCTAAAAAAATAATAATTTTTGTAGGATATTAATATCACCCTTACGAACATGGTGTACTGAATGATTAGAGTATTTTGCCCCTTATATTTAGCTAAAATTGATTTGATAAAATGTAAATGTCTCTGGTATCACTGATGTTTTCTTTGATAAACACGTCAAAAGTTCAGAGGTTCGATTTGCGAAGGAAGTTACATGTTTTCCTTTTTGGTTTGGTCTCCTCTGTCTCTCTGCAGCAACGCTTTGTCTCTCCTGCTTGTAGCCTTAGGATAGGTGCTTTTGAAAGGATTTTTGTTATTGATTTGAATTAAGAGGCTTCAAAACACTCTTAAATGTATTGTGATCCTGGCACAAATTCAAGCTTTGAATTCATGCTTTGAAATGGTTTTTGAAGACACGAACAAAGCCGCTGTTGATGAATTACACTCTTCAGCTTTACTGATATACATGAGTGGACTTTGATTAGGCATGTAGTATATGACTAAGTTTGTATGCAAGAAAGAATTTGTGTTTCTGGAGTCCTTTTACAACGTGGAGACTGCAGCTGCGCCTTATAGCTTTCTAAGAAAACAGCATACCCCTCTCACTGATCGACCTTAGTGTTGAATAGCTTTTTCCTCCTACTTTCAGCTCATTTCTAGTCTTTCCTTGGGGATTCTCACATCCTTAATTCATTGTTTATGAAAAATTTAACAGTGCAACTGCTCAATGGATTCCCTATCCTTAATCAATGCAGAGACGTACTGCAAACAACACATTTCGTGAATCACTTGCTCAACTGATTCAGCCCTATTGTATCTAGAGACAAAGCCATGGTCACGACAGCAGTACTAATATGGAATAATGATGTACTCCCTTGAAGCTAAATAACAGCTTTGCAGGTGTTTATTGTGATTAGAAATCAAACTTCATTCTTCTAATGCCTTCAAACCACTTTAAAATTGCACTGAGTAATACGCCTAGAGAATTTCATATTCAAACTCTAGTTTTAATTTTAATATTATGTAATAAACAAAGGCTGTGAATTACGATAGAAGCAATTTGTTGTCGTTAGGCTTCGACAAAGGGCTGATCATGTTACACTGGCAAATATCAGCGTGGGTTGGACAGTCCATTAGTGTGGTCTAGACTGAACGTGAACCTGAAACTCAGCTACTGCATAGATGAAACCACCATTAGGTGAGTAAATGTGGTGCACATGTTCCAACAATTCCTCCCAAGCCTCAAAGCCGTATCGGTTAGTTTTGGTTAGATTGAGGGAAAGATCAGGATCTGGGTTAGAATAAAATAAAACTTACTGTCACTGGTTAAAAATCATAGTATGAAATAATGTTTAATATTACAATCAAAAAAATTGAGGAGACTGGGGGAGAGGACGAAAAGGCTGAAGTATGCCAGATTACACAAGAACTAGACTGAAAATCAGAGGCAACAGGTCTGATAGAGCGATTAATCAGGAGAGCGGTACAACAACAAGTGTCTACTGTTATCTGTAAAACACTGTGGAGGCTCTGCTATGGTTTTGGGCTGCATTTCAGCCAGTGGTGTTCCCCAGAGCGCGGAGCTCAACATTATTGAAGCAGTGTAGGATCATCTTAACAGAGAAAGGGGGAAAAAAGGAAGCCAACATCCAAAGAAGAGCTTTGAATGTCCTTGAAGAAGCCTGGAGAACTATTCCTGAAGACTGCTTAAAGAGATTACAAGAAAGCTGCCTGAGAGAGTTCAGGCTGTGCTAAAGAATAAAGGTGGTCACACCAAATATTGACTTTCAAGCTTGTTGAAATTGTAAAAACTCCATTTTTTTTCCTTATATACTGTATCCCCATGTATGTATGGACATGTTTCAATGAATCACTCCACCTATTTCACATTTTCCTAGTAAAAAAAACAAAGAAACAAGGGGTGGCTCAAGACTTTTTTACAGTCCTGTACTGCCCAGCTTGAGATGAACCGCAGTTACTCATAGGTGTATCCTAACAGGGAACATGCACAGACCTTGAGGAGTGATTATGCAGATTAAAAAAAAAACGTTTGTAAAATACCTAAAGGATGGCAGTTTATGGCTGAGATGTAGCATTGTGAATCGCCTCAAATGATGTCACTCGGGTCAGCACAATTTGCGCGATGAAGACTACAAGTCTGATAATAAATATTAACTTTGGCTGTGGAGTTAGAGAGCAGTAAACTCACCAGATTTCTGTAGTATGTTGCTTATCTTTGCTTGAGGTCAATGGCTCGAGGCCACAATAAACGGTTTGACGTCATCAGGCGGCGTTACAAGCTTGCAACGCTACATAGATCGAGTACTATCATAATTTTACATTTAGTGCCAATTAGGTTGAAATTGCTCATATTTTGATTCAGGACTAGTTAAATGTGAGACCGAGAACTTTCCCAACCACCTCTGTACTTTGGGTTCAAAGCAATTAATACATTTAAATATGCTAACTTACATGTATAAAACTAATCTTGTTACAGTGGTGCGCCTACTTACAATCAGAACATTAGTATTGCCAAGATCCTCACATTCAGCTTGAAGCACTGCTGTGCCTTAGTACAGCCTCACAGAGCCAATCACACAGCTCTGCACTCTTGATGGTAATTTAAGTCTGTACTGTACGAGTAACAAAAAGATGACAGCAGCACCTGGATGAATCATCATAATGTTTGAGGGAACTTTTTAAAATTAAATTTAGAACTAACAAAGGGAACAAACTGTGAATGCATTTCTGCACAATAACTGCCTGATGAAACTTGTAAAATGTTTTTTTTTTTTCCCCACTCAAAGACACAATTGAACTTGATTTGTTCTTGGTTATTATTATGATTTGTGTCTAGTAGTGACCACAGTTATAATGCAGGAAATAGTGCTTTTCTATCAATTTAGAAAATATATAACAATAAAAGTGTTCAGGCATCGGCTGTGTGGGTGCAGATGCAGATGTGGTGTTCTTCTGTTTGACAATTTGATGACTGCTGTTATCTTATATTGTCATATTTAGCTGATTCATGTGCATATAAAGTAAAGGATAACCACATTTGAGACGGAAAAGTGAAGGAATTTAGTTGATGCCGTCCCCCAGGATTCCTATCATAGCTGCTTGTTGTGATTGGTTCTAGCCCAGCGCTGTCTGGGCCCATTTAGATAATAAAATGGCCCGCAGTCTCAGGACTCATACATACAGATGCAAATGCAGTGTATGCACATGCACACACAAATAGATGCAGATAGGAAGAAGGACAATATTTCCAGAGACTCATGTGCACAGGCACTGAAACACAGTCCAGCAGGCACAAGCCTGCCTCATCCTGACTTGTGGATGTGTATGAATTGCACTGGAGAAAGGAAGGAAGGCAGCTGTAGCTTCATGGTGAATACTCTCCAATATGAGATCCTTCTCAAGATCAGCTTGCCAGGCAAGCCGTCCACTGCTTCACCTTTGTAACAGACTGTGATTTAAAAAGTTTAAAATATATTTATATAGATAGCTCCGCCCCACCCCCGGGGATGTAAGGCAGTTTTCTCAGCAGGAGGGTCTCATGAATCATTTTCAATCTTGTTAGGAGCTATATAGGATGACCTTTCTTGGTGTGTCTGTGTTTACCTGCCAGTTGCTGAGCCCATTGTGCAGTTTATAGAGCATGTAGCCCCTACACACTGTCAGCTGAGACTAAGGTCAGACCGAGTCATTTTCTAAACCACTGGGTGTGTGACTGGTCTCATGTGCTTACATACAGTACTGTACAGCAGCATGAATCATGCTCACATAAATCTCGCTGGTAAAGATGGAGGGGATGGCTCAGGTTGCTGCACCGGCATGTCCACAGATCCGTACCAATTTCCTGTTTGGAAACTCGCAGACCCTGCACGCTGATATGATCGCAATAGAGCAGCAATGCACAACCAGCCGGTTTATACAAGATGTTTTTGTACTTTCAAAACGGAACAAAGTCAAATTTTTTATTTTGCCCACTTGCCTTTTTAAAGGCAAAGCCACCAGAAAGTTAGTATTACTTACTGTTCCTCTGCAGGTGACTGTATCAAAATTAATGTAATAAATGTTTTTGAAAAAAATAACAGTTCAACAGTATGCACAGTAAACACACTAAAGCGCAATTGTAAATATAGTGGCTGTCATACTTGCTAAAACAGTATGCTTGCAATATAGCATCAGAGAGCTGCTATCGACATTATTGATACCAGCAAAAAGAATAAGATTTTTGGCGCTTTATTTAACAAAAAAAAAAGATTGGCAATAAGATGACAGAAAAAAACTGGAGTTCCAGCTGTTGTACTAATATTGAAACAGCTGGCATAATTGGCCGCTCGAGGCAAGCGAACACTGCATAAATGGACTAGCCCTCAAATATGCACAAAGGACAAAAAAAGAAAAACAGCTTTTCTTTCAGTTGACACGTGTAGTTTTGTAAGAACACTTGACAAACTACCAAGACTCCTTTTATTTTTTCCCAGTATGGTTAAGCAATGTTCCATAAAGGAAGTGAACTGGTCTCTTTGGGGACACAAAGCACCACTAGATTTGGTACATTTTGACCTCCTTTGGCAAACAGGACCAAACACATACAAATACCATTTGCCCAGACTGACACACATGTTCCACCGCCTCTCAAAAATGATGCTGCTTGCGAATTGCATAAACAGAGATCAGACATTTTAGCGATGAATACATTTGTCTGACATTTTGCTAAAAGCCTCGAATTGTGCCCAAAGGAACTCATTGTAATGTCGTAATCAAACCACTTGAAGACAGCTTCTGTTCTGAAAACGCGAGTAATCACAAGAACAAGGCATTCTTCAAAGATGTAAGAATAGGCAATCTTCTTGCGATATAAAAATGTCTCTGAGGTGTGATTCTACAATTTTTAGTAGACAATTTTTGTTAAATTGCCACATGTTTATCTTTAGTTTGCAGTTATAATCAAACCACTAAACCTTGTTCCATGCATTTCCCACCAAAGATGCCTTGTTACTGTCTTGACTGGCAGCTTGAAGCATGTGACCACGTGAATGTGCAGGATTTTATGTTGTTCTTATGCAACTTGTTTACAGCACCTGTCTTTATCAAATCATAGTAAATGAACTCACTGCACCTAATCTTCTTGAAACACTTACAGAAAGAAATAGGAATAATGTTAGTTACTCTTGTACTTGCCTTGCACCTGAAATATGAATGTATGTGTTTAGATAGATGTTTCTGCAAATACTGACCGTCTCTGAACCGGGCAAAGGTCACCATCCCAGCCCCGGACTCAGCGTTGAGTCTTTGCACATCTTAAATAATGAGAAGTCAGCTCCAGATGCCTGTTCATGTCCTCAAAGCTATTCTGCTGCATGCACAATAAGCCTTGGTTCAAATCAAGATGTAACCCAGTTCAGCAGTTATTTTGTACCTCCTGTTGCCAAGATTAACATTTGAACTGCTGTAAAAATGTTTTGTCTTCTACTTGTAAAGCTGAACTTCATTAAGATATAGAAGCAATGGCAGTTTATGAAGGCCTACCTTAACTCAGTTCTGTGCCAAAAACAAAGCTGTTTAGTTATTTTTACATGCCAGATTTCAGTGGTTGTATTTTCATGAGATTCCTGACCTTTGTTGAATCCTTGGCTTTTTATTTATGAATGTTTTCCTTTCTGCTCGTCTCCATATTCTTATCTGTGTCAGTCTCTTTCTTTTATTCTATTTGGAAATGTAGTTAATGTTTTTTAATTGCTTCTTCATTCTTTTTCCCCACGCTAATTATTGTACTGATTGAGATCACCTGTGCATTTATAATCTCCCTGTAAACTGTGCACACACCTCTCCCTGTGTGTGTTTCTAGTCGGGGCTTTCTCCCCAACTCTTTGCT
>VUQJ01017158.1:6583-21781 GCA_015108635.1 Andinoacara biseriatus | reverse complement strand
AATCCAACTCATATTTTTTTTTTTTTTTTTTTTTTTTAGGAAATTCTTTATTTTCAAAGTTTTTAGTTAATGCAAAAAAAACCACAAAAAAAGAAAATTTCAATTAAAGAATAATGTAAAGAATAATTAAAATAAAATTAAAAAATAATAAGAAAGGGGAGAGGGCACTTAACTTGACATTTAAGCTTAACTTATAACCCATGGGGTGTGCCACTAATGTACATCCTTTATATATATATATATATATATATACACACAAACAAAAATACAATGCATTCACCTTTTACATCAGTTTTTAAAAAAAATCTTCCTGTACAATTGTGATGAACTCAATCCACCTTCTCCATTTCTCCTCAAATTTGTCTTGTTGTAATCTAATATTAAATGTCATTCTCTCAAGCTTGAAAATATAATATATGATATCAAACCACTCATTTAACGTTGGTGTTTGAGGGCTGAGCCATTTCCTAGTAATAGCCTTTCTAGCTGCCGCAGTCAAAATTTGAAACAAATATTTAGTTTTATATGTCACATTATCCCCAAGTAGTAAACCTAAATACAATGATTTCAACTGAAGTCCAAACACCTTTTTTTAGGATTTTATGGACTTCTCTCCAGAATGGTGCAATCAGAGGGCATGTCTTGATGTTTTGAACATAAATGTACAGCAAGCCGAGCCCCATAAGTGTCTTTTTTTTTTCGATTTGACGTGCTCCAGGTCTCTGCTGATTGGTCGAATGATGCAGTGCGGTGTTCAGTAATTTAGCACGATCTTTGCCGATTGCCTGAATGAAAACCACATGCTTCTTAACCTGACTGAGATGCCATACTGTCATCATTTATCAAGTGTGTGGGAATTACCAAATATGGTCACATCAGATTTGTTTGCTAAAACACTAACAGAAGAAAACAGCATCAGCCAGGTGGGGATGCCATTCAGCTCTGCTGAGTTTATTTAACACCTCTTAGAAAAACAAAATAAATTCAACTTGATCAGCCAGGAGAGACGGAGAAAAGGGATTATAGCAGAAGGAAGGACACAGAAAAATCAGACTGAAAGGTCAAAGGAAACAGGACAGGTTTGGGGAAGAAAGAAGGGATAAAAGAGGACACGAAAGCACAGAGAGCAAGATTTTCAAAGTGGGAGGAGTGGAAGTAGGACGACTGTTTTTTCTTCTGTGGCAGCATAAAAACATCCTGCCACTTTTTTTCACATATTCAAAGACATGCAAATATGAATATAAATGGTTTAAACTAAACAACCATTAAAGAGATGTTAGCTGTGAGCTATTATTCGCTGAGATTCCCTTTACAGTCCAATAACATTCAGCCTCTGTACTGGGCTCCTTTAAAGATGTTGTTAGCATTCCATCATGGAAAAACACGTCTGTTATGACAGCTGTGTTTTCGCTTTGAATGACAAGTATTCACAGTTGATTGATCTCTGAAGCTCTAAAATTATACATTATATAAGGATTTTTGATGATTATTTAATCAAAGCGTGACTTTTTTTTTATACTTAGCAAAACACTTTAATAAGTGTATGAAAACATCTGATCTGTGTTCAAATCCACAGAGCTGATGATAACCAGCATAATCATGTTTTAATAACATGTTCCTTTTTTTTTTTTACAGAGGAATTTGCCTTGCAAGAAAACTCATTTGTAATTTTTTTTCTCTCTTGCACTTCCATTAATTATCTTTTTAAAAACACAGTTTTGCATTGTTGCCCTAAACAAAATCTTTATTCTTCTACCAAAACGTGTACACGTTACAGAAATTTGTTTTGAGAAAGTATCATTCCTACCAACCCATCGTGGCATTATCACAGTGTACATGGACTGTGCAGGTATTTTTAAAGAAAAAAGTGCACACAGCTAATGTCATTTCACACAATCTTCAAGATTAAATGTCACACTGTCTATTTGCTTTGCTAAACAAAGAAAAGCTTCACTGTGAGCCATGCAAAATATTCAGACTGAATAAGCAGTCAAATCCAGGCATAATAAGGACATATAGGATAGTTATATTCTAATTATTTTAAATACATTCATTCTCATAAGTGCTTAGACTGTATTTGTCATTATAAAAGACTTTGAGTTGATGAGATGTGACACAGACTGTACAAATGTATCATCTCTGTAAGGATGATTTCTACTTTATAGCTCTGTCTCATTTCTGTGTTACACACAGTACAGTAGTGAGGAATGTCCGAAAAGCAACACATCCAGCGTTGCAAAATGAAGCAATTAATGCCTAAAAAAATACTCCTGGAGGTAAGAATAGGGAAAATTGGTAGTTATCCATCTCGAGATAAGTGCTGACTGGCTAAATTAAATGGACAGGCGTGACACCCTGTTCCCACACTTTTGGGCCCAAATCATAAAAATAGAATTTTCTTTAAATGAGTTTGAGGGAGAGTGTGACTGTGACTATGCACACCTGAATGTGTGTGTGTGTGTGTGTGTGTGCACTTTGTTTAATGAGTAAGTAAGTATTATCATTTAAATGCATGTCAGTTTCCAATGTGATTACCCTCCAACCTTCCAGCTACCTTGTCTAAATTGGTTAATTAGTGTGTGTGTGTGTGTGTGTGTGTGTGTGCGTACTCATGTGCGTGTGTGTGTGTTTAGTGCACAATGACTTTGTGGCCTTCAACTTGTGTTTGGACTACATGGGTGTTCATGTGTGTGCTGACCTGATGCAAAGAGCATGAAGGCGACCGGTGCATAGAACCGCCGTCTCGTGCCGATACACACAGCAACCAGAGCAACCAGGAATGACATCAGCACCAGGGCTCCACCCCCTAGCAACAGGGCCAGCGTAGCAACCTGCCAGTCTAGGAAGGCAAGGTGGACAAGAAAAGAAAGAGAATAGAGCATAAGATGAAGGTAAGATAAAGCTGAGAAAACATTCACTGTGAGTGAGCACAACTATGAACATGCAACATGTTGCAAAAGAAAAAGACTAACAAAAAGCTAACACAAAAGTAACACAATAGTGGAAAAGGTTAAGAAAGAAAGAGGTATAAGAGAAGAAGGAATAAGACAAAGAAGACAAGGGTGGAAGGAAGGATATTAAGGAAGGACTTTTTACTTGCAGGAAAGAAAAGAAGGTTGGAAGAGAGGAGGTGGCCAATGAAAAAATGAAAAAGAAATTTGAAGAGAAGGTGGAAGGCAGATATAGAAAGAAGGAAACAAAGGAGAAATTAAGGAAGGGGTGGGGCTGAAATAAAAAAGAAAAGATAGGATACTTAGAAGAAAGAAAATGATGGAAGGTGAAACAAAGAAAAGGACAGGATGCTTTGTGTGATGAAAGAAGGAAAACAACAGAATATAATGAGGAAATCAAAACAAAAAGTTGGTGTAGAAAGAAGTGATGGAGGATAGGAAAATACGCACTGAGGGAGGAAAGATGCTGATAATAAAAAATAATAAAATGAGAACAGAACTATTGAAGAAAAGAAGGGAAGAAACAAGGTAATGATGCACAAAATGGAGAGGGAGACAGGAAAACAAAAGAAACAAGGGTGGAAATGAAAGAAGCCTGGACAAAGTAAAGGAGGATTTGAGACTGGAGCAACTAATAAAAGTTTAAAAAAAAAACAAGAAACTGGGAATGAACGGTGATTTAGTGCAATAAAAATAAAATAGAGAAAATGAGGAAAATAACAGGGGGAAAGACAGATAAGGGAGGTGGAAGTAATTAAAAAGAACAATGTAAGAAATGACCAGTAAAAATAAATAATATCTCATAAATAAAGGGAGACATGACACGGCAAGCATATCATGAGGATTGTGGGAGATAAAAGATCAGAAACATTTGAGTGTTGAGGTATCAGTTTAATGTAACAAGGACAGAGAGAGGGCAGCGTGAAGAAAGATGACAGCAGGAGGAGGAGAAAGATGGTGGTGAAGGTAGCGGGAAACATACGGGAGGTGGAAAGGAGGTGAGGAGCGCACACAGGAGCTGGGGAAGGAGAGATAGTGAGTGAAAAATGTGGAGCGAGAGAGCACTTAGTATACCTGAGCTGACAAAATCCTCCACTAAAAAGCTTTGCTGGCAAGTTATCAAAAAGCTTCCCTTATTTATATATATTTATATATGGTGGCTTGATGCACACTAAAATAAACCACACTCTCTCTCTCTCACACACACACACACACACACACACACACACACATGCACCCGGAATTTCACTTTTTTTTCCCAGACACAATGAGAGGCATTTTTTAGACATGTAACAATTGGCCTAAATTAAAGCAGCACAAACTCTGGAGAAGAAGAATCACGTGCGGCCCTAAACCTCCAGTTACAACATTCTTATTGTTTACCATATATGGATGTGTGCTTCCGTGTATGCGCATGGCGTACGTGACTTACATGTGTGCACGTTCGTATACGTGTGTGTGTGTGTGTGTGTGAGTGTTGCAGGCTTGAAACAGCCCATATAAGTGAACTGCAGTGACATTCTTTAAGGAAAGTCACCACATGTCCTATTTTAAAATATAAAGAAACAACAGTATAATATAAAAACTACTTATGAAAACAGGACATATGATAATTCATAGGAAACTAAAATAAAAGTTCACGTAATAATTCCAATAGTGGAGTTGCTGGTGGCTTTAGAGATCAGTCAGTCTGATCTGTTACCTTGCTAGCCAAGTAGCTTACAGCGGACCTCCGTGCTACTGAGATGAGAGTTTGTGGTGAGTAAATATAAACTGCACAGGTGTTCTAGTGATCAAATGCACATAAAAGTGCAGGAATTTTCAAATGTCTGTAAGTGAAGGACTAAACTACTTTGTTTCTATCTTTCTTTTTTAACCCACTGTCTTTTTATCCAGTGGGTAAAAATAAACTACAGGTTTTTCTGAACCATTACAAATAAGGAGCCAGTTCAAAAATAAACCTGAAACATGAACATGTTTAGAATATGTCTTATGTGCTATAATGTTTTCAGAGTTTTACCAGCTTTAAAGGTGGTTACAAGTATGATTGATGTTCTTTCAAATATTTATTCTTGTTACAGCTTCTGTTCCTGCAATGTTGTAATTCAGAGCTGCTCAGGTGACTGCATATGACTGAAGCCTGCACAGAAAATAAATTAATAAAATCAGTGTTTGTAATGTTTCTGTTCAAAATATAGTGTCATGGGTGCCCGGGTATGTTGGAGCAAGCGGCCACATGCATATGCGGCATTGCGGTGTGGGCGGCACAGGATTGAGTCCCAGCCTGTTGCCAATGTGCCCGTGTGTCTTCCCCTATATCTCTCCCTTGTTTCCTGTTCTTCTACACTGCCAATAAAAGCTGTTATAGTTAGTGTTATATTGCCTATTGGTCTATATTTTTTAAAACCAGTAATTAGGTGACTATGACGTTCTTTCCCTGTTGTGTTTAACCTTTTAACACTGAGCCATTGCAGCCAATACATCTCTGCCAACACATTTTCGAAAGTGCATTTTGCATTACCATAATTATGCAACAGTTTGTCCTGTTGCAAAAATCCAAAAGGATTTCTGAAAGCTTACAATGTGTGCTTCACAGCCAGTGTGGTTATTACAGTGAAATGAGTGAAATGACTCCAGGGGTGAGATTACTGAGGTGATTAAACAACTCCTTGGTAGTAAGGCCCCTGGATAGACGAGATTCTTAAAGGCTCTGAATGTTGCAGGCCTCTCTTGGTTGGCACGCCTTGTCATCAGGGGGAGTGTCCCTGGACTGGCAGACTGTCCGTTACTCGGATTCAAGAGGAACAATGCGATTTCTGTCCTGGTCACGAAACACTGGATCAGCTCTTTATTCTCTCAAGGATATTCAAGTGTGTGGGGAAGTTTTCCCATCCAGTCATGTGTTTTGTAGACATGGAGAAGGCATTCAATCATGTCCCTCAGGATATCATGTGGGGGTGCCTGTTTTTACAGGCCATTGGGGCCTATACAACTGCAGTGGAAGCTTGATCCACATTGCCAGAAATAAGATTTGTTTCCAGTGAGTGTTTCATTCCACCAGGACTGCCCTTTGTCACAGATTCTCTTCATAATTTTTATGGGCAGAATTTCTAGGCATAGCCAAGTGGCAGAAGGCGTCTGCCTTGGTGGCCTCCATCTGCTTTTAGCAGACGATGTGGTCCTGTTGGCTTCATTAGGTGGTGGCCTCCAGCTCGTACTGAAGCGGCTTGCAGCTGATTGTGAGGTGTTGGATATGAGAATGAGCACTTCTAAGTTTGAGCCCATGGTCTTAAGCTTAAAAGAGTATGTAGTGTCCAGGGTCAGGGAAGAGTTGCTGCCCCAAGTGGAGGAGTTCAAGTACAGTATCTTTACGGCTTGTTGATGAGTGAGGGAGTGGGAGTGACGTGGTCCATTGTGGTGAATAGAGAGCTGAGCATAAAAGCAAAGCTGTCATTTTCCTTTGTGTTCCCCCGAATACGCTGGAGGAGGTGGCTGGGGAGGTGGCAGTCTAGGTTTAGGCCTTGGCTTTGGTTGCTGGCCTTGCGACCCAGCCCTGGATAAGCAGAAGAAAATGGATGGATGGATGAATGGATGGAAAATAAACTTTACATTGATGCTTTAAATTTAGCTTAAATAGGGCACTGCTATAGCTCATATGGTTGAGGAAGCTATGTTTATGAAGTATTTTGGAGTATGGGTTATTGGTTCCAGTTTTTGGTTATAGTTATTGTTTAATTTTTTTTTGTTAGTCTTTAGTTTTCTGATTTATTATTATGGTCAAAATGCCTCAGTGTTTAGTGATTTGTTCTTGATATCTTGTTTGGGTTTCTGTTTGAGGTTAGTATTTATATTCTCAGGTCTTCTTACTTTCAATTATCTGGGCTATAGTTTGTTTGTGTTCTGCTCTTCATCTTCGTCATGGTTCTGCTGTGTTCCTTGTGCCTTCTTGTCAAGCCTTCATCTTCATGTTTAGTTACTTCTGTTTAATTTTGTATTTAGCTTCACTGTACTTCCCTTGTCTTATCTGCTGTGACTACTTTCAGCTGTGTCCCCTGCAGTTCTCCATTTCCCCAATTTCCGCAGTGTGTATTTCAATCTTCACTTGTGCAAATTTGTTTACATATTGTACTGGTTGTCTGCCTGAGCTATTATTTCATGTATACATCTTTGGATTCCACTGAATCCGTATTCTGGGTCTGCATTCGCCACTTTCACACTCTTCATGACATACACTAAAGGATACCTCAGTGGCCTAGGATTGAGTCTGGCCCACACCATTTCCTGCATGTCATTGCCCAACTCTTTTGCCACTATCCCATCTTTAAAAAGTAATCAAATAAAAGTTCAAATGTTTGCTGCATTTGTTTGGAAACCTGGCAAGTGATACATTGCAATGCTAGTGCTATCAGCTGTCTCTCGTTGCATTTCTCTCCATTTTCTCTATAGCATCTTCTTAATTCCCACCAATATTTTCTTCATTTCATTGAATGATAATTTATTAAAGGAAAGGAAGGGGGAAAGCCCCCCTAATGACTCCAGAATACGTAGATTATTTTTGGAAATAATTTGATGGTGAAAAGGACAAAAAATAGCATCACAGTGAAATCCAAATTGCCCGAGTGAAAGAGCTTATGCTGCAAACTTAACGTTTGTCTATTATTAAAAATATTAGTTTGCAAAACTTTTGTATCTCTCTCTTTTTCCTATGACATTCTATTTAATACCCTTCAGATTAATAGGTCAATGGTCTTGTATGACAACTAATATTTTAATGCTATTAAATCTCTTTTTTACAGACCTAATTGCCTTTGCCTCCCGTCCTATGTGCCTCAGTGCAACATATGTGCTCTGTCAGGATATGTGGTCAAAGTCCTGTGCTCCAAGCAACCTGTATCCACACAGAATGTAGATAAAAGATGGATGTAGAAGTCCACTGCGTGGCAGTCACAGCATAATGTTTTGAAACTAGATACAACAATGACTGACTCTATCTAAGAAACCAAAGGACGCTGCCTGTTGCGATCTGTTGATCAGAAGCTCTGTCCTAAAACATGCCCTATTTTGGTGTCCTGCTTGACTGTACTGGGGACCATAACTTAAAAAATAAACATGTTCACTGAGATTTGAAACTTGCCATTGAGCCCATAAAGTCATTTTTTAAAGTGTTTCCTGATGTCACTTTTTAGAAAATAAATTAGACGATGGGAATTATTTTTGCAACCAGAGAAGTCACCCCATTTAGGCCTTTAAAAAGAATGGATGTTTAACAGTTTTGTATATCAGCTACATTTTTCAGATCCAGATAGAGTCTGTGGCAGTGACGTGCAGTGATGTTTGTGACGAGTGACGCACTGACTATTGACTCATCTGGAGTCGGATGTTCACATGAACCCCAAACAGAAGCTTA
Source organism: Andinoacara biseriatus (assembly GCA_015108635.1). Lineage (NCBI taxonomy): Eukaryota > Metazoa > Chordata > Actinopteri > Cichliformes > Cichlidae > Andinoacara > Andinoacara biseriatus. The sequence goes on along the minus strand of VUQJ01017158.1, from coordinate 13,423 downwards.
TATTTCAATATTAATTATGCTAATGATTAATTATGCTTTAATCAACTCCATACTGTTCAACAATGATGGCAAGAAAAACTAAATATTAATCTATGCAAATGTATTTTCTCTTATCATTGTTAGTATTTTACTTGTCATGATGACAGGGGAGGCACTGCCTTCCCTGACCGCACGTCACTGGTCTGTGGTTCCCCTGATATTTTGACGTAGGTTAGTGGAGAACCTGGCGGAAGACAATGTCTAAGTTCTAACTAATCTGACTTGCACTGAATGGGGGAACATAAAACTCACAGAACATAGATAATAATATTTTATCTACAGTTGTTATTGTTGAGCTAAGTTTGCAGTCTTGCTTTAAATAAAAACAGATGGTGCACCTCAACAAAGCAACAGTCTCTCTTTATCCTGTCAAAGGTCAACAGCAAGAATTAGTGTGTGCATCCACACTAAAGAACATAGACAAACTTTATTGTCATTCAAAATTGTACCACACAGTGCCCATTAGAACCAGATTTCGTTGCTATAGGCTCGGATTAAATTTGGAGGAACTGCAGCAGTGATGTACAAATAAGAAGCAGCAGTTTTGCACACACAAGGGAGCTTTCCGCACGAAGTCTTGCAGAGCATTTTTATACATATAAGGCACGACCTTTTCCACAGGAAGGAATGCAGACAAAAGGGAAGTAAACCCACACGTTGCCAGTTTAACACCATTCTACCAACTCTGTGCATTGCAGCCAGAAGCAAGTCTAACTTTTTTTCTTCCTGGAAAACAAGTTATATAAAAACAAGCTAAATAAAAACATTAGAACGACTGGCGTTAACTGGCATAACCTCTCACTTCCCTATGGATTCTCATCAATAATAACAACTGGGGGACTCAGATAAAGGTCAGAGGAGGATTTTAAGACTGTGGTCAGATGTTGTTTTCACACTTCTGTTCTTCTTGATGTCAGGGAAGTACATTCTTTATGAAACAACTCCTGAGAGGTCATACAAGGTTTTCTTCTTCAAGTAGACACTTTTCAACAATTTTATCCAGCAGTTCAAATAAGCATGTTTATTCTAACTAGCACCACATCTATTTTTCTAACAAAAGCTATCCCTTAGAGCTCTTTAGCTGTTTCTGTTTAATTTTACAGCTATGCAAATTGAGTCGGCTGGAACGATTCCTAAATTTACAGCCTCCAAGTGTGGCAAAAAAAGCTTATGAAAAATGGATGTGGAGGGCAGAGGTAAGGAAAGAAGAGCGATTTAGAGGCACGGGGTGGAAAAGCGAGATGAGACTGAGGTGAAAGATGAGATGCAGAGGTGGATAGTGGGAGGCAGAGAGTGAGGGAGGAAATTAAAGATGAGAGAGAGGAGACAGTGGGAGGGAAAGAAAACAGAGTAGGACAAAGGGGGGAAAGATAAAGAGTGCTGGGTTGATGGATCTTGGTGACAACTGTAATCATTCAATTTAAAGCAAAAGAGAAATTTATTATTTATTTTCGGCTTGTCGGTATTATAATAAGTCACCACCCTTAGAGTATAAGAATTCTCTTTTGAATAACAGCTGATTAGTTTAGTCAGATTATCTCTAACAGTGCCAAGGTCATAGATTCCCACTCAGTCAATTTTATTGCTTTTTCATGGTAAATTTTAAGTTTTTTAAGTTTAGTAGGCATTTAGATCCCACCTAGCTGTTTTCTTCCACAATATTTCTTTTTTAACAAGTAACCAGTTACATTGCACATTTTTAGACCTCTAAAATTAATGTAGAATTGCTTACAGAGTCATTTATATACAATACAAGTGTGCTTTTTAACTATTATTCTGCCCTTTTAATACAGTCTTATCATATTTGATTGCATTCCTCTTTATTTAATGCTTACGTGTAAGTTTGCTGTGCTAGTGAAATTAAGTTCACTTTCATTATTATGATTATAATTTATGTAATAAGGTCCAGGAGTCCTTTGGCACCTGTTATAATCCATGCTAATCCATGAATCCCAAGGCAGGTGGAACTCCCTGCCTTGGAAGTTCCACATCTCAAGACAGAGTCTGGATTCCCGCCCTATAGCTGCCACAGCTCTTCTCCATCAAACCTCAGATAGTCCGCTCACTTTGTGTGTTAATCAGCTCATGAAACGTTTTCCTTGTAACTCTAGCTTTTCTAATTTTTGTTTCCTTGTTCTCAGTTATTCAGCCTCGGGACCCCCCCCTTTGGATAACCTTCCTCCACTTTCTCCATGGATAGTACTACAGCTGGACTGGAGCCTCAGTATCACTATTCACAAGCACCCACTTGCTTCCCGTCCTAGATACCACTTGCTTTTCCCTGAAAACCAGAATGCTCTCCCCTATGTCATATTCATTCATTCATTCATTCATTCAAATAAGCCGAAAAGATTCCTTCCCTCTCTCACCCTGTTATATCAAATTCTCAGCCTGGTTTTTTTAAGTGTACCGATTCCTTTCTCCTCTGTTCCATTGAGCACGCCTTCAGCCTGCAACCCAGACTCTCATCCTGTGAAACCATTTAAGTTATTTTGCTCTGGTGTTTCCAATAAAAGGTCTAAAACTGCCTCTGCTGTCTGAACTTGGTCTGCATTTGTGTCTTTGCTCGGCCTGATGGCTTCAGCCTCAACGTCACCAAAAACTGACTTAATGTGTTTCACTGTTAGTGTAAACTGTGAATTTAAAAAGAAAACTGTCAACTGAATTTAAGAAACTGTATTCAGTGCGGAATTCACATCCTCTAAATAAATCCAGTGTTGGCCAAGTACATGACCATTTTAAATTTATAACTTGTGACTTAACCTTTGATTGTAATTTATGTTTTTTGTTAGGGCTAAATACTCACAGTAATTCACACATTTTCTGTTACAGAGTTACAGAAAAGATACATTTTAGAATTAGAATATTGGCTTCCTTCTGTTTTGCTCTCAGACATACAGTACACACACACACACACACACACAGAGTATAAGTTCATCAGTTTTTATTTTACAAATCTGAATCATGATGCTAATTATAACACTTGCACACATGGTAGTCCTTATGTCAATCTGACAACTGCAGAGACATCAATATGAGGGTAAATATGCTGCAAAATGGGAAAGCTTGGAGACTTGATGTGAAAACTGGCAGAATCCAATGTGAGAACAAGTGGGGAAAAATCTTAACTTGCATGTTTAACTTTTTCACTCATATAACATATACCTCACACATCTCAACTGGTTTTGTCCTTACAGGAAAAAAAATGTCAAAAAGCAGTGATAGCTTCCAGCTCAGCAGCTGCCAAACATAATCAATTTAACACAGACTTCTACAAAAAAGTATATTCATATGTGATTATTCCCTTACAATAAAAAGCAACTTGAGGTGACTTTTTGTTGTGATTTGGTGCTATATAAAACAGATGTAAGATGGTCAGTAAGTGATCTGCTATTGGATGACATTAGACAAGGTATTGTAAAGTGGGAGGAGAAAGGAGCACGATGTAACTGGCTGCAACCAGAGCAAAATACAACAAGATGGTACCATAACATGAGCATGTAAACCACTGCAAGAGAAAATACATTTGACCACATGACTGTTCTATAAAACTGTTTTCTGAATTACTTCAACACGTTAATGGTCAAAATCGCGGAATTTACGGATCACCTGTTCAAACACATGGAAGAAATGCGGGTGAGCCAGTGCAGTGCTGTGACTCACCTCTAGGGGCGCTGTGTCACATACAATAAAGGAAGCAGGAGGTTGGCGCATGCCCGTTGCCGTCTCTCTTTATATCGCCAAAATACACATTAGATTACACATGTGCTGCACATGCTGATGCTCCACAGTCTGTCTGATATATTGAATGAACGTGCGCCATGTTTATTCTTTGTGAACGGTCATGTGCACGGTGCAAATGCACGGTGAAAATACACAGAGTGAGGCAGAAAGTTCTGTGCAACAGTGCTGCCCCATAGTGAGAAGGATAGGTGCACGGATTTCATCTTCAAGTTTTCATTTATTTAAAAAGAGCGACATCCCACCCCCTACCCCCCAAAAAAGGTGTTTGAACTTACATTAAAAATGTAGTTTTTCTTACCATCATTGTTGAACAGTATGGAGTTGATTAAAACATAATTAATCACTAGCATAATTAATACTGAAATATAAGCTTCTATTTTGGGTTCATGTGAACATCCGCCAGATGAATCAGTGCCTCACTCGTCACAAACATCACCACACGTCACTGACTACAACCCAACCAGTCGGAACAAGACAGTCTCAAAGTCCCAGAGTTTTTGGAGGTCAGAAAAGCCGGCTTTTGATACTACAACAATGCTAGCAAACTCAACTAGAGGATAAACCTCTATGGTCTTTCTAAAAACAACAGCAACATCCCTTTACCATCTCCATCTCAAACTCTACAACTAGTGGACCCCAATTTCAAGCCTTTCCGTTATAAATGAAGCAAGTTGCAGCATTATCTGGTGCTTGCATGAGCCAGGACACCTGTATTCTATGCCACCAAAAGAGCATGTTTTATAACTGAATGCAGAATGAAGAATGATACCTTGCCATGGATATGGATTACTCATTTTAAACACTTTGTAGGAGACTTCATCGCTGGATATGCAAGGACAGGATATGGCCTCAGGGGATCATATGTTGCGATATGTATGTGCAGAAGCTTCCGACACCTGCCGACCTAATGTTGGCGCCTGTAGGAAACTTCCAGAAGACAGATGAGAGAGTGGACAAAATATTCCAGTACCTAAAAGGCACTGACTTTGGGAATGATGGCAGCTCACCTAAATGTCCACTATGGTAAGAATGGCACAAAGTGCGGGGTGTGTAGAGGTATGACTGCAGTGGGCTAAGGCAGGGGTGTCTAAATTTTTTAAAGGAGGGCTGTCATGTGAAAGTGCCCGAGGACCAACAGTTCCTGATAACATTATTTATTTTAAACGCTATAAGATGCATATAGATATTCTTTTATTTAATATTTTCATTTTTATGCAGCAAACAAAAATGAAATAAGCAAATAAAACCATTAAGATGAACACAGAGCTATCTGATAACAGAACAACAGGTAAGCTAACGACACTAATGTGAAGAGCACATAGGTACACAGGGTTGGTCTGGTTTGAGAGCAGTGGTAGACATGCATAAAATGTCACCAGCTGGGAGTTACTTAGTCTGGATCTCTAGCGGTTCTTGTTTAAGTTCAGGACAGAGAAAGTCTGCTCACACAAATATGTGAAGCCAAACAAGCTTAACATTTTCTTTGCAAAGGTTCACATCTCTGGAAACTTGACCTTATCCAAGAAATGAGAGAGATGATGTCGGTCACACTGAAGCTCAGTCAGCTCCAGCTGCAGGTGAGTTGGAGCGTCATCAGGGTAACAAGTACTTTTCAATAGCAAAATCCTGAAAGAGGTTGCTGAACTCACCATTGAGGGATGCATGTCTGCTGCGTACTGCTTCAGCTAAGCTTTCAGCAGTCACTTTCTGATAGCTTGTCATATGTCTTGGCATGGTTTGTCTTGTAGTGTCTTTTCACATTATGTTCCTCAAACAAGGCCACAGTCCCATAGGATAATTAGTTATTTTGGGTTTTCAGTGAAAAAATATTGTTCCTCCTTTCCTGGGTGTGGCGGCCTTCATGATCAACTTTCCTTTTTCTACTTGCTTTAACTATGACAGCTGAAGGGTCAGAGTAAATTTCATTTGGATAATTCAGTGTCGGGGTGGCTGTGGCTCAGAAGCTAGCAGGTGATCAACTAAACGGAAAGTTAGTGGTTCGATCCCTGGCTGCTCCATTATGTATGCCAAAGTATCCTTGGGAAGGATACTGAACCCCATGTTGCTCCTGATGTATTAATTGGATCGTGAATGCTAGAAATAAAGCACTTTGATGCGGGGGGAGTGCTTATATGGGTGGATGCAAATGTGTTGCTCAAAGTAGAGTGAAAAGAACTATATAAGAACTAGTCCATTGACCTGCAGAGCACTATGACATCCACCCAAGCCCCACAATTGGTCCATTCTTCTTCTTTTTGAGGTTTTATAGAATAGAATAGAACTTTATTGTCATCATACGCACAGTGAAATTAATCATGTACATACAACGAAATGTCATGCCATCCAAAACACACACAAGCAGACAAACAGACATTGGGGATGGTATATATTCTTGAGCCACAGCCGAATGATGCCGCCACTGGGATGATCCCATAAGGAGAAAAAGTAAGACAACATGAGGGAAGTTAGGTTAAAAAAGTTCACAAATCACAAGAAGCCGGGGGGGGGCATCTAGTACAAGCTGACCCGGAGAGTTGAAGATTGCCAAGCCTCAAGGCCGGCTGGGGAGCCGGATTCTGATAATGAAGGTGTTGTTTTAGGATAGGCTGCTTGCTTTTTTCCCAAACGGCCTTCAGTCCACTGTGGCCCGTTTCAATCCAATTGTCCAAATTATGGTGCCATACCTTTGCTATGCAGAGCCATACATTATCTCCAGGTGTAATCCTTTTCACACCTGCAGGGCACATACTCAGCTAGACCATGCGTCGGTTCCACTAGGGCAAGCGGGCTCCCCTTTCCCCGCTCTCGTAGTGGAGAAAATGCGATCAATTGCATTGAGGGCCCAGCTCGCAAGATCCATAGCTTGAATTTATTTTTGTTTTCGTCAGTGTGTAAGTGAGGCTCTTTCAGCAGCAGCAGCAGGGGAAAAAAAGGTTAGGGCGGGAGAGAGAGATAGATGCGACCGTCCCCGTCGAGAGCAGGAAGGGCAGTTAGCAGACATCTGTTACATGATTCTGTATCCATGCATATGGAATCGTATTCATTGTTTGCTCCGAC
>VUQJ01017149.1:62567-74796 GCA_015108635.1 Andinoacara biseriatus | reverse complement strand
GTTGCATTGAACCCCCCCCCCCCCCAACATTTAGTTGCTGTGCACTGCAATTTTGTTGCACATCCTCACTGACAGTGTCAAAATGTCAACTATGACTTCTAATGTGGCAATTGAGGGAGATTGATCACACTGAAAAATCTGAATTGCGGTGCACGCCACAGTTTTTTGGGGTTTTTTGCATGCTTTGCAGAGGCACAAATACAAGAAATAAGAATAGGATTCCCACAGAGCCTCTGAGAATTGCAGCTGCACTGCAAGAGGTCTGAAGGTGCTCAAGAAGATGACTATTTAAAATCTTCCCTGAAAGTTTTGATGACACCTGTATAATAAGGAGCCAACTTTGGTGTCATGACTATCTAAATTGCTCTTTAGTGTCCTTGAATTTTAAATAAAAATGTGACGGCCCCAGAACTAGACCATACAAAAAGAAAGGCAGAAAACACAGCATAAAAAAACAAATATTAAAAAAAAAAAAAAGTACTTAGATTGACCCCAAAACACCAACTGGGTTTTTCACGGGTCCATTTTTGTGTGCTATGCTTAATAAAGACTGAAAAGAACACAGTGTCAAAAAAAATATTAAACTGGTGTGGGTGTGCTGCTACAGGTAGCAGTGAGGTGACAAAGTAAAAGAACAGGAAGTCTAATTTGAAGCCTCAGACACAGAACATCAGTTTACAATGTAGTTTTGTGTAGTTTTACCAGCTGCAGCTTTTGGCACAGTGCTATCTCAGTCTGACTGCAGCTTTGTAAAATTATGTACACATATGAACTTGAGCCCACTGTATGAAATACCAACTCTGCTGTGATTGTGAGCTGATGCCAGAAAAAGGGAGGAGAGGTTAGAGAAATCTGAACTGGCATTCCCAAAAATGTGTGGTGATTTACCTGAGCCACCCCAGTGACAGTAATAGCTACACCCTCCGCTGTCTCTACATCCTCACACTTGGGCTGCAGGGTCATAATCTCAAGCGTTAGCCTGTGAAGAATGTGGAAAAATATAAAATAAAAATTGACATGTTCGCAGGGAAAGCAAATCAGGGGAAGGAACAGAACACAAAAGAAAAACGAGACAAAGTGAAACCATTCACCCAAGGACTCCAGATCACTAACAACGGAGCAAAATGAGATGCCATCCAGAATTCAAATGATATTGCATTCAGGTGTTTGAGTTAATTGTTTTTAAAATTTACCTTATTACATTAATTGTTACTGCTCATTGGACTTATCCAGATATCCAGAGATATCCTCTTTTTAATTTTTATAGCATTCATTTAGTAGCCCCGTTGCCTAAGGTGACTTAGAGCACAGCTTTATGGCAAAGTTATTATCAGCTGATTGCCTCCTTCTGACTGCAGAAGAAAAAAGAAATGAAGATGAGTACACACGATGTTAGCCGATTAGCTGAACCATTTTCCTTTGTCTTCCTTCAGCCTCAAGGATCACCTACTGCTTTTTTTCAGCCTTTTGAAATGCATTACCTGAGCCACCCCTGTCACATCCAGGGGTACACCCTCCGAGGTTTCGATATTCTCACAGCGACAGAGGATGGTCATAACCTCCAGAGACATTCTACGCAGGCAGGCGGGCAGGCAGGCAGCGGGAATAGCAAAGGCAAAACAGTAAGTTGGACAACAGTTGTTAGGGATATCAGTAACCAAGGTTAAGGAAGGAGAGGAAAGAGAAAGAGGGCAAAAGACACAACTCGCCCTTCTGTTTTGTTGGTTTTAAGGATGTGCTGCTGGTGACCCCACTTTTAAAATCATAATTTTGTCACAGTCTGTTAAAAAGTGTGAGAAAACACATCACTAGAGGAAAATTTAAGCCAGTGTTAACAGGATCCTTTATCCCGTAAAATTACATTTATATAGCGATTGCACAGGAACGTCCTTTATAAACAATCATATCCTGCACTTCAACACTGAATGTTGACATATGATTATGCTTGAGAGCAGATAAAAGAGGCAGGCCGCCTTTCTTTTATAATAAACACTAACTCTGATATCTAGTTGTTGGAATCGGCTTCAGTCAAAAACATCGGAGGCCGACTGCAGCAACACTGGGAACGGGAGACGCTTCGCTGAACAGCGTCACTTCTCTTTCTTTCCAAGAGAGCTGGATCAATAAGTCAGAGGCCTCAGTTCAAAATTAACATCATTACTGCATCATGAGCGGGAAGCCCCCACCACCACCACTATAACGCTGCCCAGCTACTGGCTTACACACAGGGCTTTTAGCAAACATGACAATCACTACTCGAGATCATCTCTGTTCTTCATTTCTGAGGAAGCATTTGAAATGCTGACCAAACTTCTAACGATGCCCAAAATGGAGAATAAAAATGGCAGAGAACAGATTCCTTAGACAGCGCAACTCTAAATGGAGATAAATCTAGACATTTTTCAACTTTTGCATTTTGTTGTTGAGGTCTACCATTATGTTTCCTAGCAACTACAGTTAATGAACAGCACTTACGGTGAAATGGATAATCTGAAGGAGACACACAAGGGCTGAGACAGGGCACAATCAATGTGAGACGAAGCAAAGCAAGTTAGCAAAGTAGAAACATAGAGGCAGGCAAACAAAAACTTAGTTAATACCAGGACCCCCACAGACAAGATATTTTACTGCAGTTAAAATAAACAAACAACACACACACAAAACAACACAGCAGGTTCCAACAGTGAGAGGCTTTTAAGTTCAAAATAATAATAATAATAATTAAAAAAAAATGTCATTCAGTGAAAGCTGGCTACAAGACATTCAGTCTGTTTTACTATAAACATATGAACTCTGGGTCCCAATTTGGGAGGTTTACATGGATGTGAACATATTTTAAAGTGAAAAGCTCTTTGCTTTACAGCAGGTTGAAGTTTAAATAAAAACAAAAGGTGCTTTCAGCAGCAGGTTTTATTACTTGATGCGGAATAGAGATGAATAAGATGAGACTAAGATGAGTTTGTTCATTTATGGTTTAAAGCAGTTTTGTGCATACTGTGTTTGTACCTCTCCCTCAACTCGCTGTTATGAAACATCTGTTTATCTTTCCACTAAAGCTGCTTCATTGGCGCGGCACTTAAAACAAGCCAACTGTGCTCAGCTGCAGTTTTCACAAATCCGTTAAACACTGATATTAAAATCTATTAGCTTAACTTATTTATTCTTCACTGAACTCAATAAAAGTAGTAAATAACTTCGATGAAAAAAAAATCACTTTTTAAAGTGCAATTTAATCTAAAGTCTGTGCATTAAAAATTACTTTAAAAAAAAATAAAAGGTTCCAGCAAAGCCAGACTGTCATATTTTATCTTCTTGCTAGACACTGTACTGAGAGCATGCACTGAAAAGTGAAATTGAAAAGAATCCAAACATTTAAGTATAATCTGGGGAATATTGTTAAAACTTTTCAATTCCTCCTCCATCTGTCGCTCTTTGTTTCTGCAAAATGAATACAACTTTAAAAAACAGCTCAAGAACATGTAAGCTGATTTTTAAACGGTTCGGTATTTTTATGAAACTGCTGGGCACCACAGCTTTTCAATAACATGCACAAAATTAAACAAAGATTTTAAAGGGCCTTTATTACAGCTTTATATAATTCAGTGTCGAGGTTGTTACTCAAAAAAGTTAAACATTAAATATTATTACATTTTAAGTAATGCATTAGAGTACATTACTTATTTATTCCCTAAAGAAAGTAATTAATTACATGTCACATTACATTACTTATACATTACTACACAAAAGTCTGAGATTGTTACATAATTACCAGTTAACCATCAGTCCTACACACTGACCCAAATGCTCATGAGAACATACAAAATCTTTTAGTACTTGCGTTAACACAAAGTCAACAGCACAGTTGTCTAAAGCCCGAAGAAAACATCACACAAAAATCAATATGAAATATCTCTAGCTTATCTTACCATCAGCATACAGTCACTGCAATGCTGCAGCACCAGTAACAATTACCAAGACAGTTACGGCTAAAGCCAAAAATGTAGAGATATGGAATATTTAGTTTTTTAATTTATTCGTTATTCATAACATACAAAAACACAACATTACACGGCATAAGAAACCAGGACTGCACAAAAACGTATAAACATGTATTTCCATCGTTGTCCTAGAACTAAAATCTCTACCCACACATGCACAATGTATGATTTTAGGCCTAAAATCCCACTCTGCATGTGGTAATTATGAGGAAACTGGACTAAACTTATAGACTATTGCACATTTGCACTCTGCTGCTTTTAACAATAACTGAAAAACTAAAATAATGACTTAAGTCAGCTGCTTAAAATACACAAATATATAACCCTCTTCTGCTTATCCTGTTCAGGGTCATTTTGGCAAATCAGTTTATGACTAGACAGTGACAGTGTGCAGACACACACCTCAGCTTGTGTTTTTAGTTGAACTGCATTGAGGCAACATCTTAAAAATATATATATATTTTTTGCTGTTGCTAGTAACATAAAATAACCAAGTGTTTGTTATTCAAAACTCAAAGCTGACATTTTACCTGGGCAAGTGCCCTAAAAACTGTCACAAATTGCAGCTATACATAAACACAATCTCATTAGAATAACAACACTACATCTTTATATGTTTGTTAACATTACTCTGATTAATCACTCACAGTGCAAGGTGGGAAAAACAAGTTAACCCTGAATTTAATAACTCAGAAGCTCCCTGAACAGCAGCGCCCTCCCACAGAAGGAACCACAGCTCCTGAACCATGTTATTGTTCAGTAATTCTAAATAATCTCACTATCTCCTGCTTGAACATGCCTCTTCATAGCTTAGCATAGCATAGGTTCATAGCTATATTTTGTATGTGTTTCTTCTGACAGGCAAAAGCCCATAGAGGGTTCAAAATGGAAACAATGACAGCCACTAGGATTTCGATATATCTTGTTTTACAACCGCATTTGGCCAAATCGCAGTATTAAAAATAAATAAATCAAAAGTAGCCCACTTTCTCTGATATTAAGAAGAAAACCCAGGTAACTCTCTATTAAGCACAAACATATTCTTAAAAAAATCTTGAATCATGAACATAAAGAAATTTAATTATAATAGAACCTTTTTGTTCAGATTATGGGAAGCCTTTTGTGTGGACCTGCAGATACCCTTTTTCTTAAAAGCTGCCCGATTGACTTTATGAGCACATTTCTTTGGGTTAAAACTAGAGCAGACAGGTCTTACCTCTGGATGTCAGAGATGAGCCACCAGCCCCAAGCCCAGCCTCCCACGACATACGTCTTCTGATCTGAACCACAGCACCCACCTTTGGAATAACACAGATCAAACATGTCACATGGCTGCAATTAATGTAGAAAAAGGTCACAATGAGCAGCCTTGTTCAATATGACATGCAGTCTGGGTTATTTTAGACTTTGTGCACAAACCACCTGAATTCATACTAACACATACTCCTGAGTGTAGAAGCAGGTTTTATTGCAAACCCAGTGGAGTGTCACTCTTTTGAAAAAGATCAGTGACCCAGTTTTCTGTTCTGCACTTGGCTACACAGGATGATCATCTGCAGCTTTAAGAACCAGGAAAAAAAAAAAACTTCTCTCACTCTCCAACCACAGTGCCCACAATGTATGTGTGAAGAAGTTCTCCAAAACAAGCAGATAAAAGATGTAACACTCAAGTTCTCAGCTAAATACCTCAGCTTCATACACCCATTCTTTCTGATTTTTAGGGTATTTATGACTTTGAACAAAGGCTGTGCAATTAATCCAATTTTTATTATAATTCTGGCTTCCAAAGACAATTGCAACTGGATAATAAGAATGAATGTTACTGTGATGAATTCTGTTTTGCAATAAGTATCTTATTTTGCCTTTCAGCACAACCTTTCCTTTAATTTTGCCCAAATTCATCCACTGCCAGGCTGTAGTAGGTTTAGTTCACTTGCATTTTTAGTTCATTTCACATTAAAAGAGCACTTAAATAAAAATACTAAATGTTTTTGTTTGTTTTTATAAGTTTAAGATATGAACACACCAAGTAATGTTTTAAAAATAATGATCAACACTGGCTGAATAACAAACAACTGACTATAATAGCAAATGATTCAGTGGCTGTTCATGTGATTAAATACAACCTATTTAGCCAATTTATCAGCAAATTTATAGAACCAATAAAACTTGAAAAAAGGCACTTCTTTCAACACACTTTTGCACTGTTTTCTTAGCTACTGCCCTCCTAACATCTAGACTGAGTTTGGTTAGAGGGCCCCTTTCACCAGCCTCAGTCTGATGGTGTAATCTGGAGTTATCAGTGTGACATTCTCAGCTGTCACATGTTAATGGAGGAGTGGACTCTCTCTACTACACATACTCCCCTCATTGTGTGTATCCTGACACATCATGTGAAGATGCACTTAGCCATAACTCAAACACTTCTGATATACTGTTTAACATCTGAAAATGGCATATCATGAAATCCTAAATTATACAGACATCTTCCTTTCTGAAGTGTGGATTTCATACATGAAAGCTGAGGGGAGCAGGATTTCCTAAAAATATGCACCTGGCCAAACAGATCTACAGATACACATGGGAGCAACACATCTGTTAAGCCTCACTTTAAAAAAAACAAAAAACAAACAAAACAAAGGCATAACTGAGATTCCTGAATGAATTCATGCTACAGAGACCAAAGATACCATTGTCAATAGATGAGACTTTACACAAACCCAAAATCCTTTTCAACTTCAGTTTTCTTGATACACAGTCACGCATATCTTGACTAACAATATGGAGACATGGTGGCATTAATTCACATTCTACACCAAAGAAAAATACGTTGTGTTTTGGCACCCAACTAAGGAAACAGCAAAGTTATTTCTTTTCAACATCCAGGACTAAACAGGTCATGGGATCAGGATGTGCAAGTCACACCCACTCAACTTAGCTCTCAATCAGCATTCATCTGAGCATTGAATTACAAACTCTTGTTCACAATGGAAAATCCCAAAGTTGTTATTTGTTCATCACAAGAGAAACAGAACAGGAAACAGCACTTAAATATTCGGTTGCACAAGTGTGCTGGAAACCTTTCCTGCATCACGTTATCAAACCACAGTTTGAACCTACAGCAAGATTGTCAAACAATCAATGGAGAACCACAGCTGCAAAAGAAAATCCAAGAACAGTGAGTGTACAGAAAGGCAGTTTAAGGAAATACAGTCCTTATGTCCTGTGTAATAAGTATGGGAAACATCACAGTGGGGACAGACGGTGTGTGTGTACAAGCCCTTCCTTCACGATTCAATTAATCCTGCTGTAGTCCAGCAAGAACCACCAGTGCAAATAATCCCTCTGGTCCTCTTTTGGTCCTTTCTCTACACTTAAACTATATTATGACGCTTGTTTGGATCTTACTCAAATGATCGTATAAAAGCAGATTCACAAGCACATGTAGAAACCGAAATATACACAGAGCGGGACCAAAAACCCATCTACACGGAGAAACTGAGGGGCAGTTACTGCAATATAAGGTATACCGCAGGAAATATACTAAACAGACACTAAAAAATACTGCAGAGACAATACAGAGAGACACACATGTTGGCTGGTCCCTTTATCGGCCACATTTCGACCTAACTGTCCAGATATACCCGTCACAATGTGGGAAAATAAAACACGGATACTCGTCTCCTGTCGAGTCAGGAGGGCTGTCGACTGTTTATCGTTAGATTACAGGTGACGTTAGTTTCTATACTCAATGCAAGCCATTAGTTGCTGTCCGTATAATGGCTGTGTTAACCCTTTCCCCCGTTTCTTCTGCTTCAACGAGCCGAAACACACATCGACCCAGAAGCGTTTACGTTACCTGAAACCACCAGGGCCTCGTTCGGTCCAACGGTGTGACAGTTTCCCATTTTAGCAGCACAAAAAACGTGTATCCACACCTCTTCGACGAATACAAAACTTAATCTGGTTTTTAAACTCCGTTTTCCCCCTACTAACTCTGAAATATTTTCCTCACGCGCCTACCGATGAATTTTCTTCTTTTTTTTTTCAAAATGGAGATTTTACTTTGTCGGCGCATCAAGCTAAACGTAACGAGTCACGGTCTTTCCGCTGGTGATTTTCAAAATAAAGTGGCGCTGGCGAACCCACGCGATGAACACCGGTTCAAACGAACCTTTTAGTTTTATTTTGAATGTTATTTTTCTCTACTTATGTGCTGGCTTTGCTGCCACTTGACTCACTGTCCCGCCCTTCTTCACGGCTCCTCCTCTACAGCGGATCAAAATTATATAGGCGTGGTTGTTTAAATATCCTCTCACGCGAATAACCAAAACAACATTCATTGTAATTTCCGAGCAGAGCCGGCCTAATCCTTGAAGGGGCCCTAAGCAAAATTTGATTTGGGGCCCCCTTCATACCACTTCATTGTCCCTTGAACTTAACTGTTCCTAATGCTGGAGGGTTAAAGTTGATTATTATTTTTTTTAGAATGCATTACTGTTTTAGCCCACTGAAAATCTATTTTCAATTAAATTCAATTTTATTTATGCAGTGCCAACTCACAACAAACAGTCACCTCAAGGCACGTTATACTGTAAGGTAAAGACCCCACAATAATTACAGAGAAAAGCCAACAGTCAGTCTAATCTTAATAATATAATATATAAATAATATATAATATATAAAATATAAATAATATATAATATATAAAATTCCTGCAGTTTAACTAATTGATGTGTGTCATCTGGCTTCATGGATATAAAGCTGTATTTCAGTATGATACACATAGTAAAACTATGTCATGTCCATAATATTGAGGAGGGTGGGATAAGTATCAGTGCATGCTATACCCAATCTAGCGGGCATAGGCTTTTTAGGAAACACATGATTTATGCACCTAATTACAGAGTAGTAAATAAGCCATTTTTAATATGTAAATAAAAATAATTATTCAGCATACAGAATTGCTGAGGAAACAATGTAACATTTTTTTTAAAATTGTTCCTAGTTGTTAAGTGTGTTTGCCTAATTGTTTGTGTCTTCAGTGAATAGAAAAAAGTTATTATTCCCTGTAAACATTGCTTTTGTGGTATATTTAAGGATATTCGCGATATTTCAAGAAGCTTCTTGAATTGTGTGAACTATCAAGAAGTTACTTGAACTGTTCAGAATTATGTAGAACTTTCTGGGACTGTACAGAATTGTATGTAGCTTCTACGTACACTTCACCCCACACCCATTACAGGAGGAGCTTAGGAAGGACCACTACTTTCAAATGTATATATTGTGTGTTATTCTGGTACCGGGTGATCAGTCTTGCGCTGCTGAATCCTCAGTACACTCTTGTACTTTGATACTGCATGGAATAAAGTTTGACCATTTTTATCAAGTTTGGAGAGACGTATTTTGCAAAATTTTGAAACCAGTTAAAGATTAAAAGAGCTTTAATTAATACTTTTTCACAAATTTCAATGTTGTAGTTAAATATATCAAACAATACAATATATATGAATGTATTGTATTGTTTGATATATAACATTGATTTCTAACTGTGTTAATATCGCACATATCACTAGTCATTAGTGTGAAATAGGCCTAAATCAAATTCTCAATCCAAATTTTATTTTGTTTGCTTATAGGTTGGTACAGGGAAGAGAAGAGAGCCATGCATTTTGCTATCCCAAGAATTTGGCGTGAACCGACTGATCACTCAACAAATTGCTACTTATGCATGGTGGACCCTTCCAAACGTCGCACTGGCAAAAATGCCTGTAATGTATCCTGACATTCCTTCATCTATCGCCCCAGTACCACACTGCCCTGAACTTCCTGTACCAACTCCTCCAGACAGAGCTCAATCACCTTCAGAAAAAAAACCGCAGGTCAGACACTGAGGAAGACGTTGAAGATCCTGATTTCTCTTCATATGCAGCTGAGGAGCGGAAGCCGTACTACCCTAACCAAAAAGACCTCAACGATCTGATCAGAGACCTTCGTCTCACCAAGTCCAATGCTGAGCTTCTGACATCAAGGCTCAAGCAATGGAACTTATTAGATGAAAGCGTCCAAGTCATGATCAGAGGAAGCGTCACCTTGGTTTTTCCAGCTTCTTTAGTCATCAAGATGGTCTGTGCTTTTGCAACAATGTGGCAATCACCTAGGCAATCATAAAGATGAAAACTATGCACAACTGGTTCAGACTCTGATAAAGAATTGTGCTGCAATGGGCTGCAGGATGTGACTCAAAATCCATATTCTTGATGCTCATCTTGATAAGTTCAAAGAGAACACGGGAGCTTATTCAGAGGAGCAAGGCGAGCGCTTTCACCAGGGCATTATGAACTTTAAACGCCGTTACCAAGGACAATATAGAACATGATGGGCGACTATATTTGGGGATTGATTCATGAAAGTGATTTGCTGTATAGTCATACATCTCGGAAAACCACACACTTCTGAACAGTTTTTGGTAATCTGTGTAAATTTGCAATGCATATAGTGTTCTTAGTCTGACTGTATGAATGAGAAGATGCAAAATCGACTGTTCCTATGGATAAAATGCATAACTTTCATTGCCGTGGTCACAGAAGCGAAGTTTATGATGGATGTAAGCAATTTTGCATTTGTTTTAGACATAAGCAATTGGAATATAACACTAAAAGGCTGGGAACAAAACTTGTGTTACGCTGTGGAATCAGTGGAATAATATTGAACACAAATGTCAGCAATTGGGCCCAGTGCTACAAGAAGTGTGGGAAATATGTTATTATGCTGTTATAAGATCACAACGGGTAACTGGACATAAGAGGAGGGCTTAAAATACAGAAAAAGAGACTGGGACTGAATCCACTTAACAGGAGAATAAACCAGAAACAATAAAATACCAAACTGAACCGGGAACACAGGAAACCTGAGAACTCAAACAGGATTAAATTGAAAGTGAACAACAGCCGAGAACATAACTCGGAAAACTAAACTAAGAAGCCCGAGGATATAATGAAACCAACCAGAAATTACCAGAAAAAGACAAAAATTCAAAACTACAAAAACACAAGACACTAGGAATCAAACATTAACAATAAAAATAGAAAAAGGAACGTCCTACAAACGCTGGGTCATAAACCCAGGACCATGACAGTAAGATCCAAGCAAAACTTATATTAACTAGAAACACACTGAGGACAGTGACACAGGCTGACAGCTTGTTTTTTCACAGAGATATAGTGACATAAATGATAAATACCTTACCCAGCCAGCTTGTGATAGCTAACTACGTTTGGAGTTGATTACAAAAAAACCAAAAAAAAAAACCATATTGTTATTGCTCATGGAAACATACCTTTGACTTTTTCCTCTAATCTTCTGTCTTTCCTCCTCTCTGCCCCAGAGGGACAGATCCTTCCTGTCACATTTCTCTTTTCTAGCTTTATCCACAAATGACTGACGGACCATCAGGTCACAACTGCTGATGCAGATACCTGCCCAAACTACCTGAATGCACACTGACGCAGGAAGTCAGTGTAGCCAACTCATTGAATCAGTGTTTCAAGTGTGCAAATCTGGACAGTTGGAATAGTCTCTTCGTTCTTTTAGAATATTGGCAAAATGAAAAAAATTTAAAACAAAAAAAAAGTTTCATGACAAATGTGGGTGAGCTTGGGGGCCCCCTGGTGGTCAGGGGCCCCTATGCAGCATATGTCGCCTATGCCTCAGGCTGGCTGTTTCGGAGAGACGTCACGTGTGTATTGAGCGACTGCACACAATCCACTCACCTCTATGAACAGAACAGAAATTGTAATATAGATTGTGTATCTTTATACTCACAACTACACATTTGCGCTGTAACTTTGCAAACTTTACATGCTAGACATATGGATAACCTTTCTCCTTCTAAAATGTGTGCACTTTCTGTATGATTTTTAAAAAAAGCAACATTTTATGGATACAGACGGTCACATCCTGGCTGTCCTCCATTATACAGCACTGTGCAAAAGTCTCAAGCCGCCCTTCATTACCTCCGCCATGGAAATTATGTTTTTGGTGGCATTTGGGTGCATGTGTGTCAGCCTTTAAACACAATCAGTCAAAAGGTTTTGAATAATTGTTGTGGTCCTGGGTCAGTGGTCCTGTGTTTTGCGTGAAGTTTTTTTGTTGTTGTATTTTCTGGTTGTTTTTCTTAGTTTTTCTTAGTCTAGTTTCTCAGTTTGTTGTAGTTTTGTATGTTTTTTTTT
>VUQJ01017149.1:33103-44566 GCA_015108635.1 Andinoacara biseriatus | reverse complement strand
CAGCTATAATTCAGTCAGTAAACCCTCCCCTCTTCATCCTTCCTGTCCCATCTCTTAAGTACCTGGGTGACACGCAAAACAATTTAGCCTGTCATGATGCATTTTCATCCTCATTACAGAGGCTGTTGTCCAGTGATGACAAAAAGTGTTCAGGAGGAGGGAAGGATGGAGGGAGAGAGGGTTGGCAGGGAGAAAGTGAAACAGAAGGAGAGAGAGAGGGGAAGACTAAATGCATCCTGAAGCAGCTTATCAAAAGCGTATCAAAGCACACTCAGTTTTCAGTATGCTTTACTCTACAAGAAGGCAGAAGAACAGCAGCACAAGATGCCATGTGGATGTTTCAAAGAAAAATCCAGTCAATCACAGAAATCCATCCATCCATCCATCCATCCATCCATCCATGGGAACCAGAGAGCCAAAACAATATTTGGATTTGTCATAAAAAATTCATTTGTAGTACAAATCCAGTTGAGACATTTAAATTTGCTGAACTGTTACTCATTATACAGCTTAACTACTATTGTGTGACATGAAATACACTCAAGTTCAACTGTACTGACTGTGGGGTCAAGGGTGACAGTAGGCTGTATAATAGGATTGCAGCAGGGTAGAAAGGACGGTTGTGCAATTATCTTGTGTTCGCGCTGCCACTAAAAGGTCTAAAGGTTGAACAGGGTGGTTTTATAGTGCTTTTCTTGTAGAACAGTCTAATCGAGACACGGAGATAAGAAAAATAATTACAGCCTTTCTTAGTAACTCACCAACACGCTGGGGAGTTCCCAGCATTGAATGTCCACGAATTAGCTGAATATGCCTCCCAGAGATTTGAAATAATGTCACAGTGTATTTGTTGTGAGCACAACTGGCTTTCATTTCAAATGTACTATAGTAGCAGATGAACAAATATAAAATCATTGATCACATGTGCACTGTATGAGGATCTGGCTCCAGAAAAAAAAAAAAAAAAGCTTTTATAACTCTGACATGCTAAAGGTGGTGCAGGCAGCCAGGTATTGAGTAACAAACTGGTGCAACCAGTGTGGTTAGATTTAGTTTGAAAAAAATCAAGTCATAATACCCAAATGAAGTCGGAAGCAGGTCTTTAAAACTCTGAAAACGGTTTGAGGATGACACTTTTCAACAATATTTCAATAATAAATAACTACAAAATCCAGCCTTTATTCTTATATTCACAAGGGCATCATATGATTTTAAAAATGGCTCTCCAGTTCTCTTGTTTGTAGTTGAAACATGCTGAGGGCGTAAAGCTTCCATGCATCACATTTCTTCTCCAGTTCATGTGACGAGTTGTTTTTGCACCTGAGTGGGGCACAAACAACGTCGTTACGGCAACTTTGCTCTCACTGCCACCCTGATGCTGGCTATGAACCACATCGCTATGCATGCAAAGTTTTCACTGACACAGGAGAGTCTCGTAGAGACGGAGCCAACACAAAAACTTTCACAGTGGGCCAGCCTGGCCTATTCAGCATATGAGGTTAGAGTAGCCATAAAATTCCTCCAATATCAGACAAACGCCCAATTACAAATCCAGTTTGGCTGCTGATGAAGCGAAAACAATCCAATTTGCATTCTTTCACATCAACCCCCTTCCCCACCCCCGAAAGCTGGAACTTGGTGAACTTGCATTGTCACTGATTTGGAATACACAGCTCCATAAAAACCCTCCATTCTATGATGTTCTGTTCACAAGTGCTGACCTGCTGCTACTTCAGGGGCTGAAGGACTTGGCATTCACACCTTGGCACATCAGGTTTCATCTCATACAAATACATATGTGCACAATTTCACGTATCATGCATGTAGAGAAAATGGGCATTCCAGCAAGTTTGACAGGACAGAGCAGGCTGGGACCGGAAGAGCTCCACCTATCACAGCAGGAAACCCAGGGAGGGAATGTCAGTGCCATTAAACCTTACACCTGGCAGGATGATAAGCACAGAGAGGACAGCACGGTGGTTGGTGCAGGGAGGAAGGCCAGTAGGGGTCACTGAGCTGCCTCAATCTATCAGACTTCTAACTGCTTTAGACCCAACAAATCTTGAAGTAATTAAGAAAATCAAGAGCTTTCAAAAATTATACAAAACAGCAAGAAACAATGCAACTGCAGAAGGCTGTTTTTAATTAACGTGCAGGAATACTGGTTGTGTTTCAGTAATGCTTTAATAATGTATTAGGGTAACAGAGGTTTCATGTTCAATATCCTCTCACAGACTGCACAAAAGCCGGCCAGTTTGCAATAAGTGAAAATTAGTTTTAAAACTAATTCCGGCTACAGTAGAGACTGATTTAATGTCTCTGTCACCCATCTTTATTCAGAAATCTGCATTTACCTGCAGTTTGGAGTGCTGCTTTCCTATATGAGGAAATGCTCTTATTTATTGTGTCTGTGTCAATGTTGCTCCTCTTGGGAGGCATGGGGGTTGGGGTCTGAATCCATGGAAACACGGTTTATTAATTAGGTATACGTCTCTGTCAGCTCACAGCTCAAGTGGAAAATGTGCAGTCAGTGGAAAATCTTTCTGCATGGGTAAGACAAAAGCTTGCAAGCTGAAGGAGCTGTGAGGTAACTTGATGATCTCAGGAGAAATTTGATATGGGGAGAAAAAACAGAAAATGTGAAGCGGAAGATAGCAGCAATGCTACTAATTGATGCTTTTGAAAAGTACTTAAAATACAGCTATCTAACTATACAGTTTGCCCTAAAACTCCAAG
Organism: Andinoacara biseriatus; assembly: GCA_015108635.1. Lineage (NCBI taxonomy): Eukaryota > Metazoa > Chordata > Actinopteri > Cichliformes > Cichlidae > Andinoacara > Andinoacara biseriatus. The sequence goes on along the minus strand of VUQJ01017149.1, from coordinate 41,830 downwards.
AAAAATAGGAGAATTTGCACTAGATCAGGGCCAGAAATGCAAAGTGAGGCAGAGGGCTTTAAACAAAGAGGTAAAGCTGTCTGACCTGACCCACTTCAAATCCTTTCTGTAGTAAAATCTATTCACTGTGAAACAACAGGATGGCTTGCCCAGACACAACCTAGAAGAGGTGGTCAAGACAGCTTCGGATTTGCAGACAGAGACAGTGATTGCTTTTTACTGTGCCACCTCAGCTTTAGAAGCATGACTGAGCACCTTTTACCGCCTTCAGAATCAGTACCATGCTGAAGCAGGTCAGCCAATGTCTGAAATTAACCTTTGGGCTCACCCGCCAAGAGCTTTGAGTTTTAAATTAGGATTTACTCACGCACATAAAAGATGCTCAGGCCAGTTAAGCAACCAATAGACAAAAAGTCTGCAGACATGTAGAGGCTACCGTTTTGTGCAGAGCTGCACAACAAACGGTGAGTCAGACACCCATTTGTTATAAGGCCATGGAATAAAGTGAGTTGGATCACTGGGACAAAGCCTTAAAACTGAATGAAAGCACTTTATTCAAGTGTCATTATCTCCACTGGATATCTGTACTGACAGTCCCAATGAGAAAATATACATAATCTGCCCTTTATACTTCATATTCTCAGTAATCTAATCCCAGAACACTTTTCTTTTGCTGAGCTGAATTTTTTTTTTTTTTTTACTTAGATTATCTTCTTTGGGGGATACTTTAAGCAGAATCCCTGCAGCATCTCTTACAAACAAAAAAACCCTCCATCAATCTGTTCAGCACTAGAAGCCACAAATCATGATTGCTAAATTTATCTGATCTAAAATTGCAGCTGCCAAAGCTTTGATTTTTGACAGGTGCCTCATTTGTTCAATGCTTAAAAAAGCAGCCTGGATGTCTGGGTTTGACTTTATGTGCTTCAAATGGACCGCTGCACAAATACACTGCTCAAAAAATTAAAGGAATCCTTATTTTTCAAGTCATCAAGTCACTTAAACCTCTGGGATATTGATCTGGTCAGGCAAGTATCAGAGGGGGTTGTTAATCAGTTTCAGCTGCTTAGATATGAACGTTGGCCCCCAGTCAAATCTATTTTGCTTCCTTGTTGTTTTGTGGATTTAAATCTCTGCGCAGACTTTACCTGCCTTGGACCTTTTCTGGAGACTGGTGACAGTGTGTATGTGAACCCACAGACATGTCAGCAGCCCAACCCCACTAACAACTTCATTCATTGCCTAAACTGTGGATTTTCTCCATTAGTTGATGTGTCAATAAATCTGTGAAACTTTTTCTCCATGTCCAGCAAGTCCTCTTTTGTGTGAAACACCATGACATGAGGCCATACCTGGATCCTAGTGGATGGTGCATCAATACGTGCAATTGCCACTGTGTAGCCCAGCGCAGTTTCAACAGTACAGAGGAGCTTCCAGGAGACAGACAGTTACTCTAGGAGAGCTGGACAGGGCCGTAGAATAGGATGAGCACTGCCAGAGCTACAGAATGACCTCCAGCAGCCACTGACCAAACAGTTGGAAACAGACCTTTATAAGGGTGGCCTGAGGGCTCGATATCCTCTAGTGTGATTACTGCCTGGCATCGTGGAGCCTGACTGCCATTCACCATAGAATATCAGAATTGGCAGGTTCACCACTGGTGCTATGTGCTTTTCACATGCGATAGACATGAAAGGGTCTGGAGAAGCCGTGGAGAACATTATGCTGCCTGTAACATCATTCAGCATGACTGGTTTGGTGGTGGGTCAGTGATGGTCTGGGGGGGCATATCCATGGAGGGACGCATAGACCTCTACAGGCTAGGAAATAGTACCCTGACTGCCATTAGGTATCGGGATGAAATCCTTGGACCCATTTTCAGACCCTATGCTGGTGCAGCGGGTCCTGGGTTCCTCCTGCTGCACGATAATGCCCGGCCTAATGTGGCCAGAGTATGTAGAGAGTTCCTGAAGAAATGACACCACTGATGGGCCCTAGGCTCACCTGACCTAAATAGAACAAAATGGCCAACAGAACACCTCTGGGACATTACGTTTTGGTCCACCCGATGCCGCCAGGTTGCACCCCAGACTGTCTAGGAGATCAGTGATGCCCTGGTCCAGATCTGGGGGAAGATCCCCTAGGACACGATGCGGCATCCTTATGTTCCTAACATATTACCCTTTCCATATCAGTACACATACCCAGCATGACTTTCCTCATTGTGTTCCCCCAAAGTGTTCCTTGAATTTTTTTGAGCAGTGTATATTATAGAGAGGCAGATGTTATTTTTGGAATTAGCCTGGGTTAAGACCAATGACTGCATGCAAGAGGCGGACATCACCATCACCGTTTGTAGGACTGCATTTTGGGGCCTTTACTTTTTTGAGACTGTGTGCTAAGTTATCAGAAAGGTTGAAAGCTTGTTTAGGAAGTTACATCAATAGTCTATATAGGGAAATGCATAGACACAGATTCCTGCTAATTAGTATTAAGTAACAGACTACAAGGTTGGAGCAGAGACTTCTTGGACAAACTTTTAGTTCAATTAGCCGCACAGCAAGCCATATCATTTGCACACTTACTCGCAGTAAGAATGTTCCAAAAGGCACCAAAACATTTCATTTATAAAACCAAATTTAGCAAACACATCTAAAGTCACCTTAATAAAACAAAACTCTGTATAGTAGACATCATACTCAGGTTTTAATGAGTGTTTCTTCAAGTTGTGGCGATTAGCAACCATATTAATTTCCCCATGAATGTACATTTTACTACTGCATCATAATGTGCCAGGTAAGCAGATGTAACACGCACATATGGACTATGTGGGCATGAGTGCCCCAGAGGTCTTAAAATAAATGAATCAGCAGGTGTCTTTATCTTCTACTTTGGCATCAAATGTTAGCTTAAACTAAATCATTTTTGTGCCCGTCCTCGCCACCTAACTCAAATGCTGCAGTGCCTGGATGTGCACACATACATTATGCCTTTGTTCAGCACCACTTCTAAACGTTTTGCATCTTCAAAGAACACGTGTGGACTTTTAGGAGCTACTTCTTCCAGCAAAATGAAAGCTTCTCCCACTGGTCTTAAAAGATTTCACTGGAGTAAATGAGAAGCTGTGTTTCTGCTACTTGGATGCAGTCTCCATTCCTGCACAAAGCCCATGGTGACCACATGTCTCCCTCCAGCTTGCCGCTCCCCTACTGCCTACACTATAGTTTCACAGACAACAAAACGATCCTGCTGCCGCTACTCGCCACTTCACTTTCTCAGAGTTTTGTTTACCCAGAAAATCAAAACCTTCTTGCTTTCTTCATTGTTTTATCTGCTCTACCACGGGGGAGAATGTTGCTATTGAAAATACTCACTATAAGAAGATTATTTCCCCAAGTAAAAGGAATAAAAACCTAAAAGGACTTCAAAAACAACTGCTTTGTGATACATGGCCAATTGCATTTCCCACTAGCTGCATACCAGTTCTACAGCAAGATCCCAGTTTACACAGCAGGGAGCGTACAATACTGGCTTTGTCCCTCAACTTGCACACACTCTAAAGTCTTGTACAAGTGATGAATCTGACATAGAATGAGAGACAGAAACCTTTCACTTTTAACACCCTTATATTCAAAGCCCTCAGCCGAAGCTTGTGTCCATGTACTGTAAACAACAGAAATAGAGAAAACTGACTGTAATGTAGTCAATATTTTGATGATGGGTCACTCCATTGACAAATTGCTAAGTGCCTCCCACCTGACCCAGTCAGAACCAGCTAATTTTTTTTTTTAATGCAATGACAATTTTACACTCAACCCAAAGCTGTGTACTTTCAGGGCCTGTAACTCTGACAATTTTCACAGTATCAAGGTAAAATTTTGCGTGGCATCATTAATATGCTGATTCTGAGGGAGTCAGGTGGGGCTTTTCTCAACTTTGACTGATTTTTATTTTTAAAGAAAGCAACAAACAGATTTTAAAAGCTGTGACTTTTTTCAGTCTTACAGGAGTCATACAGGAGCTGTAGAAAGTGGCTGTAGTTAACTATTGACAGCAGAGGCCATGTGACCAGTGTATGAATGGAGGGAGGCCATTAATTACTCAATTCTTCCTCCTCGTATACTGCTATACACACGTCACGTGTGTGCAGTCAAGGTGATGAAGAAAATGTGACTGGGATCAAATATGGCATTTTCACACTATAAGAATAAAGGAAACAAAGATTGAAATCACCTATATGTCCCCTTGTAATTCACACTTTCACAACAACAGTCATCAGAGTTACTAAAACTCATGTTGCAACAATACTCGTGTAAAAGTTTGTGAAAGTTGCTGCCAACTGTGTAGTGAAGCAAACTGTTTGGCCTCTTAGTGAAAAAAAAAAAGCTGATGTGAAGTCAGGAAACAATGCCAATACATTTTCACCAATCAAATACTGCAGTTTTTATATGTGATGTAACAAGGAAACATGTTAGTGACCCCTTGCTGAAAAATGTAGGTTTAACTGGAAGGCCTTTGCCCTCAATATAAAATGTCAGATGTACCAAACCAAGTTATGCATAACCTCAGAGCATCACTCTTAATAATGCCACCTACAGCTGTCAAATGAAATGCATTCATTATTCATGTAAGCCAGGATTAGCCAAAAACAGTAGTAGTGTGCACTAATGTATCACACTACTGCATGTACTGTAAGATAAATATGTTGCATAAAAACTGGGAGACCAGCATTTATACTGAGTGTTATAATAACATGTATCTGGTTTGAATAGCTAGGTTACAGATAGCTGGCTAACTGCCCTTATTTTCATTATTTATGTCTATGTTTATGGAACAGACTGTATATAAAAGATGGCTTTAGGTTCCGGGTTGTAAATTATAGTCCGAAAGGAGGATAACCCAGAGTATGCACATCGGCTAACAATTTGTCAATCAAATGTTGTTACCCAATAAGCATGTGGTGCCCCCCCCCCGCTTGTCACTTCTGGTTTCAAAGTGGTGGCATGAAAACAGCTCAACACCTCATAATGGCACTTCATTAGCATCACTACATCCAACAATATACTGTCTATGACCTACAGCAGGCACGCTAGCATTAGCCAGAACAATGAGAGCTCAAGGTCAGATGTGACTGCAAAAGCCAAACACCTTCCAGTGATGCTGACTGTTGTTTTTACCCTGATGGCTAAAATCACATTTGGTCGCTTGTGTACAAAAGCAGAGAAATTACTTGATACCCAACTTAGCAGCTAGCTGGCTAACCTTAACTTGCATGCTCACTTGCTAACTCAGTAATGTTGCCATAGCAAAATTCTACCTCAGTGTTGGTCTAGTTATCCTGTTTCTGATTTGAATCTTTATTGTGCAGGGAGCCAGCTCTTTTTTAACATCAGTGATTAATGAAATGTTGATGCTGGGAGCAGGGGAGAGGCACAAAGGCACTTGGGAGCGAGCATAAGTGTCACATCCTTTTGGATTTTCACTGAAAATACAACACAAGTTCTAGAATACAACATCTGATACAACATATCAGTCCACAGGCTGTTAGAAGAACTCAAAGCAGTCAGGGAAGTTCTAATTTTTGGAGTTACATTGAAATCCAATCAGACACTGGCAGGGAGCAATGCCTTACAGTTAAGAAAGAGTCCCCTCAGGGGAGGCGTGGGTGGCACTCCAGTTTCTGCCTGAGCATCTGTCAACCACTAAATTAAACCTGAAATATTTCTGAATCAAATCTTCACTGTAATATATTGTAATACATTTCTTAATTAATTCTAAGTTAGCAGGTTCAAGATGCAGATGACAGTTCACACAGTTCATGTAAAGTTCAAACATAATCACTACCAGCACTAATTACATTACTTAAATAGTAATGGGACAGGTCTCTTACAGTCATAGCGGGTGTAATGTAAGCCCTCTGCGTTACCAATAATTAATCACAGATGTCCAAACTATGTTGTGTGTATCCAAATGAAAGCAAAGACATATTTAGGTGGAATGTTTAAGATTTTATTTTTTTAATTCCATGTTCATTTTACATGCATTGTTCTAACATAAACTAAATTTAGATAAAAGAACCAAGTAAACCCAATACACACACACACACACACACACAAATGAGGAGTTTAGGTTGGTTGTTTCTATGTTTTGGGTTTACTTTTTACTATTACACCATTTATGTTAAAATTATGTAATCTAAATAGGAAATTAAAATTTCACAAAACATTTGTCCCTTGAATATATGAGTGGTTTAACCTGATTTGTAAAATCTATTCCTGGCTCTGTAAGAAGTAAATATGGGTATTTTTCAAAAGAACAGAAAAATAATTTGCGTCTTTTGTTGTTGTGGATAAGCCCACTGTGGAAAAAACCTGCGATCAGGACACTGACTTTCTCCACAGCCCCTCGGCTGGTTCCTGTGACACACAGCAACCAGCTAACTGGTGTCTCTCACTTAAGCGTAATAAAGCTGCTGCCCAGCCTCTCCGGGAAGATTAACCCACAGAAAGGGAAACGGATAATAGAAAATGTGATGAATTAGGGGTGTGGCCGGCTGTTGGGGGTGGGTGGGTGTGGGTGATGCTGGTACAGGAGCATCACTGCTCTCTGATTTAATGGGTGGTACTATCTCCGAGTGGAAGTCTAAAGTACAACAATGTCCCAGCAATAATATGGAAAATTGGCAACACTAGCCAGTCCAATTTTAGCTATTTTTTTACAGCTCTTACGATCCTTTGATATTTTTAATTTAATTTCTGTAAGATATGTTCTAAAATTATGTCTTTACATTTACTACATTAAATAATATCGCTTTAACTAGCTGTAACACCGGGGCTAAATGTTTCTAGCTGAAACTGATGTTAGCTAGGGGTAGCTAGTTTGCCGTTGTTTTAACCGAGCTAGCTTCTCTTTTGAGTCGAACCGACTTGTTTTACAGCATTAATTCATATTTTTAATTAAAATGACCCACCTCTATTTTGTCGACATTCCTGGCACAGCCGACAACCCTCATGCCTTGCTGGACCAGCGCCCGGGCTACAGCGGCTCCAATTCCCACCGAGGCGCCGGTCACCAGGGCCACTCTGCCTTTCCACCGCTCCATCTCCACCGGCACTGTAGCTAAACAAGACAGCCGCCCCTGTGCTGCACCTCTACCTGCGTTAGTTCAAGCTCCTACAGCTGGGACTACCGCTATTTTAGTGCGATATATTCAAAATGAGGGACGCAGCAGCTTCAGCCTCCCGTGCGAGTCTGTGGAGCATCCAGGACAGCAGCAGCCAGTGCGCGTACACCCGGATCCACGCGATCCTCGGGCCGAAATATGAAAAGTCCTGGCTGAGTAAATGTTTGGTTCACATCACCTCCCACTTTCTTTTTCAGCCCTCGGGCCTGTGGAGCTTCCTACGTGGTGAAATGCCGCCACCTGCTGGACATTATTAAACCAGGTTTCCCCCTGTAAATCTAAGTTTTTCTTAAACGTTACATTTTTAGTATTTAACTGTCTTCTAAGGTTAAAATAGATGTCCTCCCCCACATCATTAGCAAAAAAAAAAAGAAGAAAAAAACAACACAAAATGCATACTGCATATTAATAAATAATCTTTATTTAGTAAATTCTGCACATTGCGCTCTTATCACACCCAAATCATTATAAATGGATGTTTATTCTGTGTAAAATTTCATATTTAGAATTTCTGTACACATTTAATGGTATAACTTTCATCACTACACTGAAGTGTCACCAAAAAGAAACAAAGTAGAAAGAAAAAAAAAACATAAAATAAGACTCTTAAACTTTACCCCTACTGTCACAGCTTGCAAAGCTTGATTATAGATTCCAATGTGCTTACCCCAATTCCCCACAGAAGACCAACAACAAACAGCTAGGCTTGGTCAAAGAGAGCTACAGGTAAGAAAGTGTCCAAGAAATGAGAAGTGTGTTGATGTGCAAAAGAGAGAGAGAAAGAGATGACAAAGAGAAGGTAAGAATCACATTTACTATAAAGGAGAAATGACTGAACAAGACACCAAAGGTACTCCAAGAAATATTTTCTAACAATGTTGCAGCAGTGGTCATGAGTGTTTTTCCCCTCCAGTAGGAAGATTTATTAGTGCAGTTTGTTAGTTGACACTGGTTGTGGCGAACCACTTTCCACAGACTGGCTTATTCCGCTCAGTGGCACGGCAGTAGTTGGTGAATTTCTCTTTCAGGAGCTGTCGGTACTGGTGGCGGTTGTTGTAGAAGGATTGGTTTCTTTCTAGAAATGCCTGGATTTCATCCTGTGTGAGACAATTCTCTTCATCAGAAGTCACTTCTGAATCATCCTGTTTTAAGAACACAAGCAAAATATGAGAACATGAGAGCCAGAACAAAGACATAAGGTATTCAACAAATCCTGAATTTAAAAAAATAATGTGTAATAACAGTGTGGATGGTTGTCTGTCTCTGTGTCGGCCCTGCGACAGGCGGGCGACCTGTACAGGGTGTACCCTGCCTCTCGCCCTATGTCAGCTGCGACCCTGAGCAGGATAAGCGGAAGTGAATGGATGGATAATAAAAATATGGTCACAGAGACCCTAAAGTCCTATGAACATTCATAGTTCCGGCAAGGTGACAGAAGAAAAACCTCAAAATTTGTCTAAGGGTTGAAACTGAATCCCTCGATATTACACAGTCACTACCAGAAAAATTGATGGTGTATTTTTCAACAAATAAATAGCAACGTG
>VUQJ01017149.1:10653-31341 GCA_015108635.1 Andinoacara biseriatus | reverse complement strand
ACCTTGCTTGGTGTTGTCTGGGCAACGACAGGAAGTGCTCCTATTGGTGGCAGCGCTCTCGTCACAGCCAGCTTCATCCTCCTCGTCGTGGCTACCACAAGCCTTGCAGCTGCTCTCCACAGATTCAAGAGAACCCTGAGACAGAGGCAAAGATAGATGTAGCTGCACAACAACAAAGATAAATAAGGTGCAAGAAAAGCCTTTTTATTGGTGCAGGATTACCTCATCCAGATTTTTCTCCTTGTCCTCTGCCTCCTGTTCAGATATGTCAAAGCCACACTTGTTTTTGCGTCGATTTTTTCGCTTTTGCCTCTTTTTCTCCAGCTTCAGCTCTTTGGCTCTCTCCTCCTCAGACAGCTCCTCGACAAACTGCTCTAACCGACTGATGCCCTGCATCTTCTCCACTGCCATCTATGGGTATAGTAAGGACATGATCACAAAGTTGCAACAGCTACAGTGTATTTACTGTGTGATAAACATGTAGCAGTATGCACCTCAAAACTTTTGCGTAGTGCATCAATTCCCAAATGGAACAATATCTGCCAGGTCTGCTCCTCTGCTCTGAGTTTCTGCCAGATTCTGTGCAGCCGCTCGTAGAGATGAATACCCAGACAAGTCAGGACTTCCTCTTGTGCAATGTCAATGGTTTTTGCATGTCTCTCTCTGCGTCTAAAGAGAAAAAACAATCAGCTGAACTTAGAAATCATTAAAAAGGAAGAAATTTATTTAAAACAACAAATTTGAGATAATGACTTACTCGTAGCCTCCTGCGAACTCGGGCTCTGCCCTGCCGAGGAGGTGAGCGATAAAGTCTGTTTCACAGCAGACGTGGATGTGGCGCTCGTGTGGGCAACAGCAGAGTCCCTCATACAACGCGGCACAGTACCCCTTCTCTTTACTGCAGTCTACCTCCCCAACCAAGATGTTATATGCCCTCAGCACTTTATTCTTACAATCTGTGCAAAACCTGAGGACAAAAAAAAAGTAATAGGCCATTAACTTCCTATTCAAATTATTCTAGAAAGAAAAGCTATGATAGTTAAAGATTACCTGTGCTTATGCAAGTACGTCTCCAGCGTCTCGAGAAGACAGGCACTGTCAATGAGCACCACCTCATCCCTGCACTCCTGAGACATCAGCTCCCACACATCCATCCAGCTTCCCCTGTAACATACAATTATTACAGTGATGTCATTCCAATGCACATTTATCAGCTCCGAAACCTGCAGAAACCAATGCTTTGGGAACAGCACAGATGAAGTTATAACAGTTTGCATTTTTACACACAGACAAACATCATCATCCATCAGGATGTTTCTGACTACTTGTTGACTCCACTCTTCTTTTAACTCTGTATGAGTGAGCTCCATAAAGGGAAGCATCCAGCTCCTCAGCTTCTATGTCCATGTACACTACACCAACATGTCTGACTGAGGCGGTCAATTTCCAACATCCATATTATGAATCATGCTACTTCTGCAAGTATCCAAACATCACAGCAGATGCGCTCACAGACAGACATGCCAATACCTTGATCCTCATAACAGCATTATTATCAGCTTTAGAGAGGTTGAAACAAATTAGCTTGTTTTGCCACCAGCCTATCTCACCCATCAAAAAAAAATACAATAAAAAAAAAATCTGTTATTCAAAGTACTCTTGTTCTAAGGAGTGAAGGCTAATCCGTTTCCATGCAGGAAATGCATCCCTTCAAAAACAGCCCAAGGTAAAGGAACAATGTCTGGTCTTCTATACCTTTTCTATTTCAATCATTTCACTTTGTGGAAAAAAACAAACAAACAGCTGAAAGAACAAGTTCACGAGTACAGCGATGGAAGCAAAAGCATAACTCACCCCAGAGGTTTAGGCTTGTGTGTGTCTAAGGAGTGTAATTGGCAGCGTTTGTTCTTTTTACTTTTCGGAATGGCGTCAATCATGTCATTCAATTTAGCCCTGTAACGAAGAAAAATTATAACTTTAAAGTGTTACTGTAAACAACATCATCTGACAATAAACAGGAAAACTGGCAGCATCTGATGTTTGCTTGTTAGAAACCTTAAAGAGCTGCATATACATATATAAGAGTTAAAGATTTATATTGATTAACATAACTCAATTTAGCTAACCCGTATTAAAGCACTATATGACTTAGTTTTCTCTCCGGCTTACCCATGGACGTAGAAGAGGGTATAGAGCTTCTTCACATCTGCCAGACAGGTCTTGGTGATGGAAAGCATGCCTGTGGGTTTCACGGTGAGGGGCTCCAGGGCTGGGTTCCCCGATTCCACTAGATGTGAGAAGAGGCGCTCCACGCTCCGTCTGCAGCCCACGCACGGCACCAACTGAGCTAACGCACTGTATACCTCTCTGGATGTCACCATCAGGGCAACATTCAAGTCCTGCTGCTTCAACTTGGAGTGATACTATGAGCCAGAGAATCACCAAGTTACATGAGGACAAACTACAACTTTTCAGCTAGCCTTGAGTGCATGATAGTAAGGCAAATTATTTTTTATTATTATTTTTAGGACAAAAAGAGAATGTAAAACTCACCTCAGAAAACTGTTTCAAGTGTGAAGTGTTTATTTCGTGACTGTCAACATCCATTACACTGTCAGAAAACTCCATCACCATCTGACAACAACAAACACACCGTAGTAAATTTTTCAGAGATTCATGTTGGTAACTGTCAGGTTTAACCACATTCCTGTGTTACACTACATATCAAATGACCATAATCACAAGTAGGATTGTCTCTCTGGTTGGTTTGACATTTTAACTTTGCAGACAAACAGCTGCTAGCTTCAAACACATTTTTACTGTGGCCATTCAAAAGAAAAAGATTTCTTACCGTGAGTGTATCATCGATATAAAGAGGGATCTGTCTTGCCAGAAATGGGTAGTCGTCTTCCCCTTCCCTGCAGATTGCTACCAGGCGTGCCATGACTTCTTCCAGTTTCACCTGCAGGTTAGAACAGCAAAGCCGCTAATCAACCTTTCATGAGCACAGGCTACAACGAGCTAATGCTAATCTGCTGCAGGTCACCACCGACCAACACCATCATCAAGCTATCTAAAAAGACCACCTGGCACAAAGACACGCTGCTGATTAACAGGCATTTGCTGAAGTTAACCGCATGTACAACCGTACAAATACAGCTTAAAAAAATCTTAGATACAGATTTGTACTGACCTAGATTTAACCTGCTAAATTAGCAAAACAACCTGGGAAACGAGAGCTTCAATAGACGATGAAAGACTGATGAAAGATATTTTGAATTTGGCGGTATCCATTTCCATGAGTTTGGACTCAAAATCTTCCGGTTATTAAGACGGGTTTAATGAAGTTGGCATTTCACCTCTGAGCAGGATAAATCGATAACCGGTGACTAGCACGTTAACATTAGCATGCTGGCTAATTTCCTTGGCCAAAAGCGCTTTGGGAAAGTGAGGAAGCCAGTCGGCGTATTCACTGCGCAATATTCTGACACGATTACCTCACACCGGAGTGTATAACACCTTAACAAGTAGTTTACATGTTGCGGCGTTGCTACAGTTTGCTTACGCCGGGTCGATGCCAGTAAACTTAGCTAATTTACTCGCCGGCTGCTCGATAGCGTCGCTGTCGCTAAAAGCTAACGTTAGCAAGGCTTGAATAGGGCTAATCTAAAGTTCAGCTGGGTAACTGGCTGCTCGGCGTCCGTCACTTTCCGCAGGATTTCACTTACATCGTTGCTTTTTATTATCTTAGCAGATAAAGACACACGACTTAAACTCACTATTGATTTTACTCACCCTCTCCTAAAAGTTCTTTTTAGAAAAATAAACAAGTGCGACAGTGAGAGAAGCTGCTACGGTGGCGGAATCTTCATTACTGATTTCACCTTTGCCCTGCGCACGTAGGCGGTGACGTCTTAATGACTGCCGCCGACAGGGACGCTGTGTTAGCAAGAGAAGGTTCATTCACGTGACTAAGTGAAAGAAACAATCGTCTTTGCAGTCCACGGTTTCAGTCACGGTTGTAGTTGACGTGTTTCTTGGGTGTAAACAGTAAATATTGCTGGCAGATTTTAGCCAAGTAGCTCATATTTTTGTTGGTGGATGGTAAGAATAGATTGGCAACAATACATAAAGTGCATACTTTTACAATTAAGTATATATTATTATATTTTATCTTATAACTTTAAATAATCACTGAGATATGTGTACAGCGTTATGCTGAGAAACAGAAACAGGTGGTTAGGAAATTAGAGGTGAACAGATTTAATAATTTTTTTGGCTAAACTCACCACAGAAGATCTGAATATTAAACAACTGCAGTGCAGTTCACATTTATTCAAGGGTCAGAACAAAAACATTTTATGAAGCATTTAGGAAATACAAGCATTTTTATTCGCAATCCCCAACTTTCAGGGTTTGAAAAAAAAAATTGGACAAATCAACATAATGACAAACAAAATGCTTAGTTTAATACTCTGTCAAGAATCATTTGGAGGCAATGACTGGCTGAAGTCTGAAAATTATGGATATCATCTGAAGTGTCCTCCTTGATGCTTTGCTGTCCTCAGTTATGTGTCTTTCTGCCTTTAGTATTGTCTTCAGCGAATAAAACAGAAGCTCGATCAGGTTGAGGTCAGGTCATAGCAGAATATATCACTTATTTACACCCCCAAATCACTTAGATTGCTTTTGTATTATGGGTTCATTGTCCCTCTGTACTGTGAAGCACCATCCAGTCAACGTTGCAGAATTTGAACAGAAAATTGTAGCCTAACCCTCTCCCCGTGTCTGCGTGGGTTTTCCCCGGGTATTTCGATTTCCTCCCATAGTCCAAAGACATGCACGTACTGGGGTTAGGTAAATTGGCTAATCTAAATTGCCCATAGGTATGAATGTGAGTGTGAATGTCTGTGATTCTGTGTTGGCCCTGCGACAGGCTGGCGACCTGTACAGAGTGTACCCTGCCTCTCGCCCTATGTCAGCTGGGATCTTGAAAAACAAGATCTCAATAATTATTCAGTTCTTTCTTAAATTTGGATGTGAAATGCCACAAATTAAAGCAAAGAGTCTGCATTTGAAGTCTAGTTGGAGTAACTCTAACCTGAATATATTGTTGTAATAGATATTTTTGGCTGCCGTTTTATTTACAAGGGGTCTCCACAGTAGGTAACTCCACGTTTGGTTTGGCAGATTTTTACATTGGATGCCCTTCCTGACACAACTCCCAAGGGATTTGTGTCTCCTTCCTGGTCTGAACTGGAGATCTTTCAATTGTTATGCAAATGTGTAAACAATTATTTAACCACAATAACCTCTTTTTGGGTTTTGAATGCCCAAACATTCAACACCTGCCAGGTTATAATCTCACTCACTGTTAGTGGAACGCAGTAATTAGCAACAATAGCTTTAATGTTCAGAAAAACATAAAAAAAATAGTTGCGCCTCACTGTATATTGTAGTTCATTTCCTCATTTATTTACACATCTCATATAAATATAGAAAGATGTTTGCATGAACATATCATGCATAAGCTTATTTTCACTATGCGATTGTCAGCCTGTGTTGATCAGCAGCTTTGCAATCTGCAGGGAAGGGGAAGACGACTACCCATGTCAATTGTCCCTCATTTAAATGGTGGTCACTCCAGCCCCACAATATCCTTTAAAATGCACAAACCTTTTTAATGGAAATTTTACCAGAATTTGACTGTAATCCCACAGAAATGTAATACGTATATTGCAAAACAATTTATGAACATGTACAGCAGCAAAATACACAGTGAATATAAATTGCTGCAACTAATTGTGTCCACAACTGAGTTGGTCAATCCTGTCATGACATTTGCAAGCAAGAAAAACAGCAACTGATTCCTGCTAACAGCTTGAATGAGGCACAGCCTTTCTATTTCACCCCTCTTTTTGTCAGAGTCGGAGTGCTTTTTGTACAAATTCGATGACGAAGGTACAAAGTGACAGCCGGATGCTCTTTTAGAAAATAACAAAATGATATCAGCCATACCAAGGCAGGACAGGAAAAACAAAGACTGCGCAACACTCCAGAGGCAGAAAGGAAAATTGGCCAAGCGGCGAGACACCGGCTCCACAAATGTCTGACATGTGTACAAAGCAGCATACAGGGCGAAACTTCCCAACAAGAGGTTAACAAGCACTTTGAGCCACTCTCTAACATTGGATCGTGACTGCATCACATAGAGTCCAACCTGAACTCCTGTCAGGTAGATGGCTACATAGCCCAATATAGAGAATAGGCCCTCCTTGTTTGCATGCAGAAAGTCCTTTTCTCTGTCATTGTTGTAGATGATAAAAGCTTTCAGCTCTGAAGTCTCCAGAGTGAACTGATAAAACCCGCTGATCAGAAGGGCAAAGACCCACAACAGATTGGCTGGTAAAACAACTAAAAGCATAGAGGCCACAACTCTGACGATGGCTAGTGTGAAGAAGAAATTCCAGTGGACGCCGTATTCCGTCATGTGCTCGTGGTAGCTGGTCATTTTGACACTCACTAGCCTTCCCATACCAAGAGCAACCAAGGGCCAGACAGAAAGGAGCTGCTTTGCAATGTAACTCATTTTGGATCCTGAGATGATCTTCCTCCGTGCTTCAGGACAAACGAGGGCATTTGCAAAGACAAACGCTCCAACTCCAAAGTCCATGACTCCGGTCCCGTACGTTTCTGTTTTAGCATATCGTCTTGGGAAGACACTGAAGTCTACGGCCAGAATGCTGATGGCTGTTTTCACATTTACAAACACCCTGAAGAGAGTCACTGAGGGAACCTGGTTGAATTCAATGTGACTCTGCAGGAAGGCGCTGACAGTGTTCTGTGGGTGACCACGGCAGATGTAGCAGAACACACAAGCCGAAACAAAGGTCAGGCTCACAATGACCTTGTGAAGAACGCTACTCAGAACGGTGCACGACAGAACGAGGGGCACAATAAGAGCACAGAGGTCTAGGAGCAGGTGAGAAATCAGAGGGTGTGGCAGTGGCAGGTTCCCTTTGGCTTGATAGTAGAGTATTAAAAAGAGTCCTCTGTTGACAACACATACTGGGGAGAGGAATGAGCCCAGTGCCACCTCCTCCAGGCTGGTCCCATTGAGATTGCTGATAAACGCCTCCTTCAGCTCCCTCTGAGCCATGGCCTGAACACATTATAATTCATTATTTAGGAGCTGAGGGAAAATAGCTGCAGAATAATCTGAATAAGTAACAGACACTGGGGCATTAAAGCATCACGTGTTGATTTTACTGGGATAAGGGCAGAGATGAGGGTGTCCAGAGGTGTCACGTACTCACGTAAGCATTCAGGCGAAGCAGTCTTTGTTTGTAGAGTGGCTTGACAAAGCACTAGAAAATAAGAGTGTATATAGATCGTCACCTGACTCTGAATTTCCCTTTGAACTTAACAGTATTTCACCAGCGCTGAGAGATATCAACTCATTTCTCTCACCTGTTCTACGTCCTTTACGCGTTACAAAGGCAGTTCTGAGTCTAGCTACAAACACTTAAATAAGGTTTGTCTGTTAAGCACTGGAAACGGTTTAGAGCTATACCGGTTTTACGGCATTTCTGAATAAAACTACTCGCCCATACATAACGCCTGCAACAACAGAGAGCGCTCTCACCTATTTCCGTATTGGGTCTCCGAACGCATTCACGGCAGCTCGGATTTCTGGCAACTTCCAAGCTTAACGCGACATAAATTTTTTGTGCATGTTGAATTAAACGACTGTAAAAATGCGTTTATTACTGTTTGTTAGATTGTAAATAATTAGCACTGGAGAGGCTTGACATAATCGGTTGCAAACAACCAATTTACTAGATAATATTTGTGGAAAAATATTGGAGCACATAAGAGGAAAACTAGATGTATTGCTGCAAGTATAAAGTCTAATTACCTGGTCATTAAAAAGTGAATCTTGTTAGGTTATAGAAATCCCAGTTTTAGGGAACATTTTACTCATGAAAATCCCAACCGGTCATGGAACAGAGGTACAGCTGGGTCTTTGAATCAACCAGATGGGGGCGGGAATAATGTTCGGTTTGGGACTTTGGGAGCGAGGCAGGCAGACGGGCTAGTAGCGAGACAGCGGGCACTGAAAGTTGTCCTTGCGGGATTTCTTACTGTCACGGAAATATTAAGTTTTTAGTCTGCGGAGTAGAATAAAATACGCCTTAATCAGCATAAAGGCAAGGTTTTCTTCAGAGGAGTGTACTTCTATGAGAGACTCGAGGGTATCGGTCAATCAATGAGTTCTGCGGACGACCGACGCAACGTCAGAGGATACAGAAATGGAGGGGCAACGGTGAGCTGGGACATCAGGATAACCTCTTCACATTTCATAGTTTACTAACGGTGGTTATTAGAGTTACCAGTTATTGGTTTGTAGAAAATAAGATGACACATTTAACTTGACCCGGGGAACATTAGTGAACCTGTACCTGTCCTCAGTTTTGATTGGCTGGTTCGTATTTGGACGCTCTTCACAGTGTTTTATTAAGACACGTGCCTGGGACTGAATAACATTACCGTTATACGACGATTATGATGATGAAGATGAAAATAGTGCCTGCAATGTATGGAATAAATGAGGCCACACTTATAGAAAAAATAGCTGCACTTTTTCTTATCGACTGTAGTAACAGTAAAGTATGCTAGCACCGGGGGAAGTGACCAGAGATAAAAAATAAACGTGTTTTGTGCCACTTTTAAATGTGTTAAGTGTGTTTCACGGTGTAATAGTACGGGCCGGTCAGTAGCTTATTATGTTTACGCAGTGCTTTATGGAGGTAGTTGCCAGGTTGCAAGTGTATAATGTATATAATCATTATTTGCTAAATTGCCAAATTGTTGAATGGAGGTTGGTATGATAGCGACAGACGATCACGGGCTTCTCAAGTAGGTAATAGAAAAATAGAAAATCACTGTCATTGCAGTGGTCTTCATTGCCTAATTTTTGCACTCATAGGTTAACTAGTCACTGCTCTTTTTAATCATAAGAAGACAAACATTGCTCCAACAGCCACTTTATTCAGGCTACTTGCTGTGAGTCAGTGTGCGCAGGGAATTAGTGGTGTAGTAATGGGTATTACATTAATGCTATTATTTACGTGGTTTAAAAGTAGCCTTGGAGAATGATGGGATGTAGGCTACCTGCTGTTGGATTAAACCTGTCTGTACACACCTCAGACTGTTGACAGCAGTCAGGAAGCCTGCCGGCCCACACATTTGTGTTATTGGCAAGATAAATTGGACTCCCAACTGTCAGGGTGAAGTGAGTGTGATCGAATGAATGAAAAAACACTGATAAGTTTTATAGATATACATATATAATTACACTGGGCTGTTTTAGCACTCTAAAACTCAACCACATCCACAAATTAAAAAAAAAGAAGAAGATATTTTTATCTTATTTAGTTATATTATCTTTCACTTTACTCTCCATGTGGAAATGACTAATCAAGAGATGTGAGTTCATATTTAAAGTATTTCTTTTCCTCATGTTTCCTCATATTTTCTCATCTCTCATGTTTTGCCACAGGTGAAGGGATTAATCCAGAAATTCCATCCTCCTCAAAAGTCCCTTAATGATTCGCTGGAGGGAGAAATTCAGGCCTTCCTCATTGATGAAGATCAACTTCACACCTATGATGACCTCACCAAAGTCAATCCAGTGACCCCAGCAACAGGTATCAAAGCCAGCACTAATGCCACTGGGGGTTCTGATGATGAATTAATGGCGTTTGCTCGTACCAGCTAGTTAAATAACTGAACTTGAATTTACGTAGTGTTTTCCACCATATGTCACCTTGATCTGCAGTGCTTGCAGTGTAATATTTGTCCACATCAAGATAAAATCTGCACAGATGATAAAAAAGTTAATGTGTGAATGATTACTGTGTTAGTAGTGTGATGCAGTATACAGAAGGATGAGGAACAAGTACCATTCAAGTTTTTTTTCTGTATTCATTATGCCTTTAAGTACATTTTTATTTGGTTTATTTTCATTCTGTTTATTTAAATATGTTTTGAAATAAAAATGTGGGCATACTGACATGTCATATGTCGAAATGCTGTTCGATTCACCTCGAGGAAACAACATTACTGTCTATTCAGGGGGAGCTTA
Organism: Andinoacara biseriatus; assembly: GCA_015108635.1. Classification (NCBI taxonomy): domain Eukaryota; kingdom Metazoa; phylum Chordata; class Actinopteri; order Cichliformes; family Cichlidae; genus Andinoacara; species Andinoacara biseriatus. The sequence goes on along the minus strand of VUQJ01017149.1, from coordinate 21,194 downwards.
TTTTTTCAATAAAAATATAAAACCTAATTTACAGTTTTTAAAAGCCAATAAAATAAATTTCTACTCTTTGTGATCTAGTAACTTATGATAGAGTATGAAATCTGCTGCAGAGTGGTGTCAGCACATAGTAAATTTGGGGTGGGCCAGGTACGCCCTCTACTGAGTGCCCTTCTAGTTTTTTTTTAAGCAAAATTAAATCTTTTTTTTTGTCAGTGGACCTGAGTTAGCTGATGGGATAAATCAGCTCCACCTTCCCACTTCCAACACCTCCCAACATTATTCACGGACAAGAGCAAAGATGACTTTTGAGTTAAAAAGCTTAGCTTAAAAATGGATATACTCATGTCAAAGATTGAGATAAAACAGTTTTTACTAACAGAAAGCCTTTAGACTCATTGAAAACAAAGGTGAAACTAGAAGGGCACTCAGTAGAGTGCATACCTCCCCCACTCCGAATTTTCTATGCGCCTAGTTGTGTTAGGTTAATTGGGGATTCTTTATTACTCAGTGTGAATGGTTATATGTCTCTCCGCGTTAGCTCTGCAGGCCGGCGACCTGTCCAGGGTGTACCCTGCCTCTCGCCCTATGACAGCTGGGACAGGCTCCAGCCCCACCCCCGCCGCGCGACCCTGAAAAGGATAAGCGGAAGAAAATGGATGGATGTATGAATGGACGGAAACATAATCCTCCCCCGCCCTCCCCCAAAAAAAGAAAAAAAATGAATGGACGGAAACACGCTTGGTCGTTAAGCGCATGTTCTTCCGCCTCAGTGTCCCAACATGCAGTTCGGCCGTCATCGTCGTATTGTTGCGGAAGTGATGGGGGAACGCTGAGTCCGTGTTTCTGCGCTCTCTGACAGCTGCATTCATTCTCTAGAGCAGATATTTCTCTTCGGTTTTCTTCATTTACTGGTAGCTATGGCAGCTCTGAAGTTCGCAGGTATGGACGACACAGATAGTGAGGATGAGTTACCACCTGGATGGGAGGAGAGATCTACCAAAGATGGTTGGGTCTACTATGCAAAGTAAGCGAAATCTCAGTATTAACGCAGTTTGGAAAACGTGTGTAAATGAGTTTAGCCTTATCCCGGCTTACAACCAAAGGGTCATGTCACCCCTATTAGCATCTGGGTAAAACAGCCTGCCAGCTACAATGCTGTAGCAACGAGGTTGTGAAATGAGAAGCAAATTTCACTCCAGAGTTACCTCCAAACCCCCTCAGTGATGGGACAGTACATTAGGAATGCACCTTTGGGATGTGCTGGATTGGGAGATTCACATCATGGATGTACACCTGACAAATCCACAGCAACTGTGTGATGCTCTCATCTCACAACGGACATGAATCTCAGAGGAATGTACCTGTTCTGGCAGCCTGGTACTGTTGTAACTAATGAAATGTATATATACACTGCTCAGAAAATATAAAAGAACAGAAATCATACTGGAAATCTATACTAGTATGGACTGGGTAATGTATTAGGAATGGAATGATGCTACATCATTTGATGAAAGCTATCAACCTACAGAGAGCTGAATTAAAAGACTCCTTGAAAATCAAAGTGAAAAAAATGATGTGGCAGGATAGCCCATTTCTCCCAAATTTCATTGCAGCAACTCAAAATGGTACTCAGTTTGTATGGTCCTTCATGTGCTTGTAAACATGGATGACAATGTCGGGGCATGCTTCTAATAAGACAACGGAGGTTGTCGTGTGGGATCTCCTCCCAGATTTGGACTGGGGTATCACTAAGCTACTGGACAGTCTGAGGTGCAACCTGGCAGCGTCAGACTAAAACGTAATGTCCTAGAGATGTTCTGTTGGATTCAGGTCAAGCGAGCATGGGAGCCAGTCAATGGTATTAATTCCTTCATTCTCAAGGACCTGCCTGCATACTCTCACCACATCATTGTCATGCACCGGCCTCATGTGTAGAGTCCAAGGATTTCATCCCAATAGCTAATGGCATTCAGGGTGCCATCGCCTAGTCTGTAGAGGTCTGTGTGTCCCTCCCGGGATATGCCTCCCCAGAACATCACTCGCTCACCACCAAACCGGTCATGCTGAATGATTTTACAGGCAGCATAATGTTCTGCACGGCTTCTCCAGACAATCACTGTCACATGTGCTCAGAGTGAACCTGTTCTCATCTGTGAAAAGCACGGGGAGCCAATTCTGGTATTCTATGGCAAATGCCAATTGGGCTCCACGGTGCCCTGCAGTGAGCACAGGGCCCACTAGAGGATGTTGGGCGCTCAGGCCACCCTCTTGAAGTCTGTTTTTGATTGTTTGGTCAGGCACATTCACACCAGTGGGCTGCTGGAGGTCATTTTGCAGGGCTCTGGCAGTGCTCATCCTCCTTACACAAAGGAGCAGATACCGGTCCTGCTGAAGGATTAAGTACCTTCTGATTAAAACGTGTGCCTTTTAATGTATTTGAACAGTGTATATGCATATATTCCATTTTGCTGCTGTATTAGGCATCCAAACACACACACACAGTTGTTGTCAGACATTTACACACACATACAATTTTCAATAGGGTTGAGACTGACACCTTGGGAAGGCTATTCCAGAAGCTTAATTTTAGCCTGCTTTATTCATTGCAAAACCAGTTTTGACGTGTGCTTGGGATCACTGTCCTGTTGGAACACCCACCTGTGTCCAAGTGTCCATTTAGCTGTTGATTTGAGGTGAAATTGAAGATTTTGGAAATATTAGTGGCAGCAAAACCACCACCATGCTTGACATTTGGTACAGTGTTCTTAGGTTTGAAAGCCTCACCTTTACTCCTTCAAACCTACCTTTTGTCATTGTTACCAAATAGCTCAATCTTTGATCATAAAGTATTTCTACAGAAGGCATTCGGTTGTCCATGTGGGCAGCTGCAAATTTTAGTTGAGCTTGAAGGTGCTGATTTTGGAGCAGGGGCTTCTTTCTTGGCCTGCACCCTCTTCAGTCCATGGTGATATAAAGCTCACTTCCCTGTAGACAGTGATGCTGGTGATCCAGCAGTTTCCAGTTCATGGTAGGCTTCAGCCTTGGTGCTTCCTGGCTTGTTCCTGAACATCCTGACCAATTTCCTCTCATCTGAGGCTGACATTTTGGTGACGCATCTGAATTTTTGACCCTGTGTGGATCAGAGAAAAATCAAAAATAAATTGAAAGTCATTAAAGATGCAAGCTGCACAATCGTTTCACCCTGAAAAAAAAAAACAGTGCAAAGAAATCCTTAAAAGCCCCAAACTACCATGACATTTATGGCCATGATGAGTGTATGTAAATTTCTCAGAACAACTGTATATAGAAAAGACAATGGATTTTTTTCCCATTCAAACCTAATCTGTCTCTTTGTACCAACAGCCATGATGAGATGAAGACACAGTGGGAACACCCCAAGACAGGGAAGAAGAAACGTTGTGCTGGAGGTTTGATTTGTTCATTTGTGTCTCTGGTGTTTTAAAACATTTCAATCTGCCGATGAGCTGCTCACATGTATGCAAAGCTGAGATTATTTCATATTTCTCTAACTTGGTCATTTGGAGTGCTGTCACTCACGTCAATTTTAACCAGTCAGTTAAAAAGTTAATAAAATAGGACAGAAGTCAGTTTTTGCTTGAATTTAATGTAATTTCTGAGCATAAACAGGTAACTCATGTCTCTATATGCTCTTTAACGGTGTTGAGCTTGTAGAGACATGTGGCTCTTATTTCTTGTGTAGTATGGGTTTTATAAAAAAATTATTTCTGCCTTTTCCTTTAGATTTGCCATATGGATGGGAGCAGGAAACTGATGAAAAAGGACAGATAGTTTACATTGAGTAAGAAAGACTCATTATTAAACTTCAAATGTTCAACTTTGTGGAAGTGTTTAGACTGTAAAATATTTTAATTCCTGTTTCCGTTTGTCATTTTTAGTCACATTAACAAACGGAGCACGTATTTTGACCCACGCCACGCATTTACAGTGGAGGACGTGGTGGTGAAGCCGAAGCGGTACGATGGAAACACCGCTGCTCTTGAGATCCTGCAGGGTCGTGACTTCTCTGACAAGGTTGTCCTCATTACTGGAGGCAACTCGGGCATTGGTGAGTTTAATGATACCTTCATCTTTTGTCTCATTAATCTTCCAATAAGTTGAAAACATCACTTTGCAGTAATGTGCGTTTCTGTGATGGCACCACTAGGTGGTGATATGGTATTACGTTATAGCAGAGCGGCGCTTGCCAAAGACAGTCTCTATTCCCTGTATGTCCCCATCTCTTCACAACCGGGCATTCATCAACATTAGCCTCCAAAATGATACACTTAGACTCAACAAATCACTCCTTAATACCGAACATGACTGTATTGAAGTTCATTAGCAGGGCTGAATTGGATGTCATTGTTAACTGTAATGAATGGTGTCCATTTGTACCCAGCAAATGCATGGCTCACTATATAATGGTCTGGAAACAAATTTATTTCCTCTTTCCTTTAGTTTAAATTAGCACAAGTCCTGGCCATTTGTTCAGACTTGCTTCTTTGTTCGAGATAGATAATGACAGCATGAGGAAAATCAAATAAACATAAAATCGTTAATTGTCTTTATATTCAAATTCTTTGTCCCAACGAAAGTCACTGCAATGTAATTGCTCTGTGTGTGTGTGTGTGTGTGTGTGAGTGAGTGAGAGAGTGTGTCTCTGTATATGTGTGTGTGCGTGTTATGAGATGTAGCAAGGCAGTGCTGTATTGCATAGATTTACAGCAGCCTGGGGACCTTCACTGAGGAAAGGAACTTGTGAACTTAAATGCCTTCCTGACCCCGATGTTCTTCTGTCTTTATGTCTACACATATTAAAAAAAAACCCTTTTTTTTTGTTTGTTAGTTAGCCTCCTGGGACCCTGTGTCCTCATATGTGGGCATCATATTTTGGCTTTTCTGCACCTTATATTTCATTCTGCTCAATAAACTTTTTTTTAAACAATAGTGACTTTATTGTGGTGTTCTGTAACATAAACCCATTGGCCCCATATGAGGACAGGCTATTTTTTTTTTTTAAATAAAAAAGTTTCTTTTCAAAGATGATGTTTAGTTTTTCCTCTTATTAAGTACAGCTAATTTCCAATCTCATTGTGCATTCTATTGTATTCTATTTTATTCTGTTCTATTCTATTCTATTCCCAAAATTAAAAATTAATCTCAAGCAAGAAATCAGGTCTCAGGAGGTTATTGGAAGGATGTAATAATTTAGTCAAATTATTACATTTTTTTTTCAAACTGGTGCCACACATTAAACACTACCAACTCTTAGTTGATCTATAGGCAGTGTTAGTTGTTCAGTTTTTAATAATAATAATATTATTATTATTATTATTATTAATAGATGGTCTTTATCAAATGGACTCTGACTGTATTTTTCTTACATCTGTCAGTGTCCCTAGCTCTGTTCCCCTAACCCTAAACCTTAGCTTGAGAGTCTTTGGAATCAGAAGACCACAAAGAAACAAACAATAAAAAAAAAATATGATATTCATAAAAAATTCTAGAAAAAAAGTATTTGCTTTACTTGTAAAGTCAGGGTTTTCGGTCAGGATTACTTCTTAGCACACTTATATTGATGTATACCTCTCATGGTAAAAGTAATAATTTCAGTGTGAAACAAAAATCAGTGCACAATTGTGAAAAAAAATGCATCAGTATTAAATAAGTCTGTACCCAGAATAAGTAGAATGTAGAACTGGAAAATCACCAAAAGTTAAATGAAGCTATAATTACCTGAACAAAGTTAATAACACATTAATTTTTATTAACACATTAATAAAAGTTGAACCTCGTGGCTGCAGAACTGCTGTGGGCGTCAGAGGGTAAACATCGATAAGCCTCACATTCAAAACCGATTCTGTTTAGCTGCGGAGACGTGTCACCTTCACAGCCTTTACCTGTGCACTAAATTAGAGCAGATAAATCCCATATTAGGCCTTTTGCATGTCGCAGGTGTTGAGCGATAATTATATAGGATGAGTGCAGAAAATTGCTGATACTTTTTCTCCACAAGAGGGCACAGGAGGTCTGCGATGCGTTTTTGAAACGTTATCATATTTGCTGTTTTACATGTGCTTATTTATTATTTTTTTTGCCTTAATTAAAAAAAATGTATATTGAAAAAGATAATCCTCATTTAACATTTGTTGTGATAAATTTAGTTAAAAAAAAATTGTTTTTTTGTGTGCATTAAGTAGTGGCAATACACAGACATTTTATAGTGCATGACTACTTATTAGAACTCATATTAACATAACCTTTGTTTCACTCATATTAAATATGCAGCAGCTATAATTAACAGTATTCTAATAGTAATTGCTACTTCTCTTGTACTCCTTTGACATTCCTTTAGTGAAATGTGGTTATGCCAATTGGTCGGACCCACTTAGCATTTTAATGGCATCAGTAGTGTTTTAATCCAAGTGTCAAGGCTATTTCCAATTCCTTTAATGCTTATTTCCTCCACAGGAAATGTGACATTTTTATTAGTAATGGTAGGATATTAATTAATTAGAAAAATTTACATTTAAGTCTTTTAATTTAGTTTTGAACGCACATTAACATGAAAAGCACATATATAAGATTATTTATGCATGAAATAATATAGTCTCCTGTTTTGTGACCAGCCTTCAAGCTCCACTGCAATAGTGCTGGGAGGCGAGACAGTGATGTAGTTTGTCTTGGCAGTGTGATCACTGTGCTCAGTTTACAACATTAGTCTTCCTCTCTCTGCTTTCTTTTGTAAATTAAAAACCAGTACCAACCCGAATGGCAATTTTTAATTGTGATAATGGAAATGAATGATTGTAGTTTGTTTCCCCTCCCCCTGCTTGTCTCCCTCTCCCTCTCTCCACCTTCTTTTTAAAGGTTTTCTTACTCGTATAGACCTGTGGTTGTACACCTGTACCTCTGCATTGATTCCTAAGCGGCTTTGACCCAGGCCTGAGCCTCCTATCCATCCCCATTACGCACTCCTGCTCTGGCTCTAATTCGCCCCTATCAACTAACTCTCAGGTTATTTACTGGCCAGGGGTCCATGGAACAGTTGTCCTTAAAGGGCCATTGTCCTGATATCGCTAGCCCCCACCGGGTAAAGAGTAAGGATACTTGCTTTTAAATATAAAATTGCACAACAATGCACAAAACTGTAGTTCTATTTTTCCCATCCTCTTAGGACGTGTGGTCATATTTGCTCTGTGACAGCTCTTTTGGGGACTGCTTGTATGGACATTTATGTGCCCAAATACCTGGGGAGGGTCATCAGTCTCCCAGGTGACTTGTTGACATATGTTTAATAATGGTCAGAAATAACATATCCATCTCCTGCCTTACTCAACTAAAACCGTCCTGCTATTTTTAAATCCCAGGTCAGCATGTCTGGTACACAAAAGACAGAAAACCCATCTTTAGGTGTGGTTTTTACTTTTGTAGATTTTTCTCTTTCTTCCTCACAAAGTCCTCACAAATTTGTTGTTTTATTAACATCAGTTTGAAATCAACTGCCTTAACTAACTTTATCTGAAGTTCTTATTTATTCATTCTGCTTTTCAGTGTTTCTTTTTTTTAAATTTTATTAAATTGACATGTTTTATATCGGAACTTTTTGCACCTTCTGTGCAGTTTCTTGCTGTTAAGCAGTGCACACAGTTGGAAAGCTTTACTCAGTCTAAATGCATGTACTAAATTTCACATGGCATTCTTGTGAAGGTGCAAGGTCAATATTGGAATAAGAAGCAGAAAAGAAGCGGTCCAGACAGGGAATAGCAAGGATTTGGAAAGGAGCGCCTCATAATGTTTTACTATCTCTATGCATTGTCTCTGCAGTGTTTTAGGACTTTCAATGTTATTCTTATTCATGAAAGACTAACAATGTTCCATAGTTGTGTTGATCCCAGTGTTGTGTTGGGAGGATTAAGCGTCAGGCTGGTGCTCTTCGCTCTCTGGATGGAGAGATCCCTAAGCATATTCAGTGAGTCGCAGAGCTGCGGGAGCCTCTGTGTGCAGATTAAACCCATAGCCTAGCTTTGTGGCTGATCATTAGATTGAGGCAGATTTGTTAAGCATAACTGCCATTAAATTGGCTGCAAAGCTCTGGTATTTACTGCACTACTGTTTATGAATAAGGACCTCCTTAAAGACCCGTGCAGCGATGCGTTAAACCCGAGCCTCAGTAAGGAGGGAAATGCATTATTCATAGTGGGAGGAATTAGATGGATAAAAAGATGTTCCTGGTGAGGATGGCGTGTGGCATCTGTGTGTGTGTGTGTGTTTCTGAGCATCTCTCAGTGACTACGTGTGGCTTAGATGACATCCTGAGTGGGTCTGTGTTTATATTCACGAGTCTTCCCTGCGTGCGTGTCTGCCGGGTGAGTGGCCGGCCAGTGTCCCGCTCTGCCTTCTCCGTATCAACTTGTTAACTGAACCACGAGGAAATCGAAGGAAAGTTTTATTTATTTTTTTCATCGGGCATTTCATGTCCTCGCTGATGAATGTGTTTATTGGCTACGTAATGAGAACCAGTTCCAGTTGGTTAGTCAAATTATTCAACTTTATTAACCTTAGATGAAATTTGCTATGCAGACCCAAACTGGTGTAACATGCAGAGAGTATTATGCTGGAGGCTAGCAGGGTTCAATAATGATTACAGCTCTAATATAATGGAACTGAAGTGGTTAGAGAAAGAGAGGATGGAATGCATATATGTGCTTAAAGGCTGTAGGTAAAATAAAATGAAGGGGCATTGGGTTATTGTGTGTAGTCAAGTAGTTTATAGACCTATCGAGTTTACAGTCTGCACATGATGAGGGGATGAAAGTTACATGATTGGGGTGTGGGGAGGGGGGGGGATTTTTGAGGACAGTGATGAAAATAGCCCTGATGCTCAGCAGATGTGTGTGCATGAGCAGGCCTCTGGGGTTTGTGTTTATCATCGTGCATACGTGTGATTTGGTGTGCTATGTGTTTATCAACTTTACTGTCCCTCTTCTCCCTCTGTGAGGCTGATTGCTGGAGGACCCGGGGTGTCCAGTGTGTTGTGAGGCCATGATGAAAGATTGTGTTGGGAGTTGGAGGTTGACACAGAGGGTCAGAGAAAGAAAAGGGGGCGGGTAGGTGGGTGCTAGATAGGGCTGGTGAGGTGGTAGCGGGTGGGGGTGGTCGGAATGAGGCAGAAGGGGATAGGGAGGGGTAATAGAACCACTCCAGTGCTTTCACCTGGAACAGCTCAACCTTGGGCTGTAATTACTAACCATACATTCCACTTTTGGGGTGACATCTCCCTCCTCTTGGACTAATGGAGGGGAATTAGAGGGGATCTTAAAAGTCAAAAAGAGTGGGGGAGTTGTCCCGTTCTTCACTTCCTGGGCAAGAAATACACGGGAGCCACAGAAACAAGTGCACTCATTACAGAGACCGGAATTTGAAGGTGTACCCCAAATCACACCACTGTTCACTTTTCCTTTCTATATTTCTACCGTTAACACACTTGTTTACTCTGTAGTGAGCAGAAATATTTGGACTAGAGCTTAAACGATTAGTTGACAGAAAATAAATTATTTTTCTTGTCTTCTATTTGCATTGCATTATAGCATAACATACTACCAAACATCATATTTATGCTTTTTTTTTCCCCACTGGGAAATTTTTTAAAGGCCTTGCTGGACTGCATAATACAAGCTGTAAAAACATCCAATGTTAGGATTCTTTTTAAAGCTTTTTATGTAATAAAAAATTTCCTTAAAATGAATAGATTGGATGAGATCCGTTGATGTGTATGTTACAGTTATATTGAAAAGTGAAGAAGATGGGGCTCATTAACTATATATTGTTATCAATGTACTGCATATATCTGTACCACTGTCTGCTCACATATGTAATGTGTGTAGTAACTGGGATGAGATGAGGTAGAATGGTGCGACTGTCATATTTTTGGGTAATATGGAGGTGATTGCTCCATAAAGTAGACAGAGATAAACAGCAATAAAGAGCGTAATATATAAAAAAAATACTCATCATGTTTATTATTTGCCTCATAAATAGAACAAATGCATTTTCAGTTACAAATACCTTGCAACTCATTGAGGTTGTGTGATATGTACTCTGTTCATAATAATTTTTTTTTTCTCGTGTTCTTTCAAGCTCAAATTCTCCGTTCACAAAGCCCTCTGGAAAAGAGGATTGTGGGAACCCGACATGTTTACCCACAGGTCTTGTAATGATCTGAACTGACTTCTGTTTGCCCAATTGTACTGCAGAGCTTATTTTAGTTAAATGCTTCTTTGGATGCAGATCAAGAGAGGGAAGGAGCAGGCAGCTCCGTTTGCCAAATAAACACGTTTACTGACGAGGCTGGTAATGATCTCATTACATTGAGCCAATACACCTGTGTACGAGGGGGATCCAGAGAGGGGCAGTGGGCCAGGGAGGACAAACAAAGCGTGAAATCACTAAATCACACTCATTATTGGGGGATATCAGTAGGGCCAGGATCCTAATGTACCATGAAGAGCATTCACAGC
>VUQJ01017148.1:35315-45336 GCA_015108635.1 Andinoacara biseriatus | reverse complement strand
ATGCACTTTTTGTTGCCATACATATTTATTCTTCCAAGATGAGCTCTATTTATTCTCTGTAGGCTTATCTTGTTGGTGTTTATTCTTTTATAAGAATTTTTTTTTTTTTTTTTTTTTTTTTTTTTTTTTAAATTAATTTTTTTTTACTTTTTTTTTTTTTTTTTTTTTTTTTTGTATTTTCAAAATTACATTTGAAGCGAGGTGGACCAATCAATACTTTCACAACTCTCAAAACTAAGTTCTGGTTTGTAAAGATATACAGTACCATCCGTGTCTGTTATTGTATCAAATAACAGCACCTAGCCTCTCAAACTCGCTCACCTGCATCGTGCATACATTGCCATTATGAATAAAAAGCTAGTGCGGTAAAAGCCCCACTACATGAGTTTGAGTTGCATCTCTTTTAACCCCCCACAGCCTGCTTTTCCACTCTACACAAACATTAAAAAACATCCAGATGGAAAGACTTGTTTTTCCACTGTGAATACGCCACCCTGTTAGCTTTTTACAAATGTGCCATTGATGGACATGTGTGGCATTTTGAGTTTGGTTTAGTTCATAAAGTTTACAACACTCGTAATTTAAATTTGCATCCCAAATAAATGGATTTTGTAGCAAGCTGGTTACATTTTTTTTTCACTCCCTATTTATGTGCTTAATTGTGCTTGTAGCAGAAAATGAGCAGTTAAGTATCTAGGACTACATTGTGAATCTGCTTAATAGCTGCATTTAGGAGAAATCAGAACAATTTTTTTTGGGCACTAATAAGCCCTGATTTTATATTGCTTGTGTTGTGTATTTGTTTTATTGTTGCTGAATCACTGTTGGGAAGAAAACAGCAAACAGCACCTAACATTTTTCATGCTGGAATTTGAGAGGAAATATGTTATTCTTCGAGGAAATAAACAGTCTTATGGAACTATTTCCAGAGTTGACATTGGCTTGACATCATTTTATATTCAGCGCGAGTATGCAAAATGGTGTACATGCTTAGAAAGTCCCTCATCATGGAGCAGGGTTAGGTGCAGTATGTGTATTTTTCAGAGGATGGTTTACTCCATCTGTCAAATGTTGTGAACCCGGGATGTACTGCTTGCCTCACAGCCTGAGGTGCTGTGAGGGTGAGAGTTTGAAGCAGGCCATGAACCTTTGCCATACTGGTCCAAGCGCTTTCTTTTCCTTTATTTGCTTCTCCTCCTACATTGGCGTTATTACTGTAACCAGTTATTTGTTTGCACTTTTATATTATGTAACATCACACATATTACAAAAAACATCTACAATAATTAGAATTTAATTATTTTGAAAAGTTTTTAGTTCTTTCCTTTGCATCACAGTATATAGAAGCAATTTCCATCAGCTGTACATTAGATTGATTTTGGTATGTTGAAAGTTTATTAGGTTAAATCTGTTACTGCACATGTATATCGGTATGTAGGTAGAAACTGAAAGCTGCTTTTTCATATAAAATTTTCCTTAATGGCTGCATGCCTTTATTTTTGACAGGGAAAATTAGTTTGATTGGCCAGAGGCATTTTTCTCTTGCTCCCTGCTTAACCTTGTTGCTAATCTCGGTGTGATGGGCCTGGAAAGTGGTAATGTATGGCACCGGTGGAACAGATGGGCGTTCAGTGCAACATAGTGGACCACTGCGATGGAGAACCACAGATTGCTCTTTCTTGCTACATTGGCGTGGAGCTTCTTAATCTAGTGCAACTGATGAGAGGACATCTTCCTCAGCTGCTCTCTCCCAGGGGCTTATCAGTCCCTCCATCCTTGTATCAATCACCTGTGAGTCAAGCCGTTCGGTCATGCTACACAGCCTTAGCCATACCTCCCACAGTGTTTCCAACTGTACTCTGTTACACTTCATGCGGCCCACTCCAGTTTAGATCTATGCGGTTTCTCACTGAATAGGACATATGTCTGAATGACTAAACAGGAAGTAAGTGAACAGCAGCTGCAAGTAAAGAGAGCTCACAGTTAATATTAGTTTCACTCGTATCTTTGTATCCTGCTAAACAATGAAGACAAGGGATAACCTATTGTCTGATCAGCTCTGCTGTGGTCGTGGCTCCTATTCATTCACTAATTTGTACATCCCACACACCTCTGGCTCAGTTTAGCAGGAGCAGGAAATGACCAACCTCCTGTGGCTAACCCCGTGGGACCCCGCTGACCACAGCACTCAGCACTAACCAGCATTACAAAGACGTCATTACAAATAACATATGTGTGACTGATGGAGACCAACTGCTTTTTACTCAAAAGAAACATCAACGTGGACAAGAAAGCATCTCTGAAGGAACATTGTCGTCATGTGATGGTTGCCGAGGCCCTTTGGGACAGGCTGAAAAAGCTCTTAAATGAATGGGATGAATGGGAATGATCGACTGCTGTCAGAAAACGGATAGACTGGCTGTGTCATCCAGTGTTGTGTCGATTTATGGATTTGCTGTTAATTGAAAAGCGTGGCCTTTTCTTTCGTAGTCAGACATACAAATAGCTGCTTTGAATTGTGTTCATATTTATATCAGTGACATTTTTATGCATTGCAAAGCAAATCTAGAATATCTGGAAAACTGCAACGTGAAGTCTAAACTTGCAACAAGAACATTTTTGACTTTTAGAGGTCGCTGTTTAAGATTTAGGAGCCCTCTCACAAATCTTTTTCACCATAAGTAGATATTGACTATCACAGTGCCAGCTGAGCAAGTGGAGCTTTCGGACAGTTTGTGAGGGCTTTCACTTTGTTGATATTTTTTATTAGCTGGTATTTGATGAAATATATTATTTGGCCTTTCTCCAGTTAAAAAAAAAACAGCTCAACAAGCTATATTATCTTTATACTCTAAAATAAAATTGTTTACATCATCATATATTAATGAATTGAAATAATAACACTTAGCTTATTCACATGTGAGCTTTTTGGTTGAACCCACTTGCGAGTGCTTTGGCAAAAACACAATGCTATTAGAAAAAATTATATTTTGTTTCAGTGCAGTGTCCTGGCCTCAATCAATGTGGTCCCTTTTTTTTTTCTGGAATCACTCAGCGTATTGGAAATGTCAAATCCATCTTAGTGGCCTCTGTAATGAGTAGAGGGGCGCTGGCTTAAAGTCATTCATTTTTTTTATTGACCATTGGATTCCATAAGGAAAATCACACAGCGAGGCCTCAGTCACATGTTAATGAAAACACGGTGGACCTTGACTATATTGCTAGAGGACCTTCCAGAGTCACAGCCATAGAGCAAATTTGGACATGGCTGAGCTAAATCAAATCAACAGCAATGTCATACACCGGCCGTAGAAAGTTGGTTTTGCACAGAAATAATTTGAATGTGTCCCCATGGTGATTTTCCTCTTGAATTCCTGCTCTGGCGTAACCATTTTGCTCTTGCTGAACATCTTCTGGGAACTAAAACTCTATTCCTTCGTGTTATGTATAAGTCAGCCAGCTAAAATGTTAAATATGAGAAAAGAGTGCAGTTGAGTTCTATTGCAAAATCTATGATATCTTTTCTATGGAATCTGCATAGAAATTGAAATAGATTTTTATTAGCTGGTGAAAACAGGTTAGTTATGTCACTCTTTTAAAGTCTGGATATCAATGCAAGTTAATCCACCTTGTACGATGTCCCTAGTATTGTTAGAGGGTATCACACTGAAGCTCATTCAATATGTAGGCCTTCTTGCCACTTAGAAATGGTTAAAGGTAAATGCTGTATACATAAATGCCCTTGGGCCAAGGACCCCCTTGGTCCACGGGGGACACTTTTTAAAGCTCACTGTTGGATCAGCATGAAGAGAAAAGAGAAAGGGCTGGGTAATTACATTTCCAATTGGACACATTGCAACAAGATATATGGGAAGAGAAAGGATTGAGTGTGTATTCAGGACTAATTCTGGTGAGGGGACGGGCAAGAGGGCTCAAGCTTTACAATTACCAGAAGGAAGAAGCAACGCGGGACTCCTAATGTCTGCACCAGACAGCACGGCTGGTTCTTAATTTTCTGATTTAGCAAAGAAAGCAAGTTCAGGGTGCCCCGAATGAAGCCTTTCCTTCTCAGCGGTTCATTGCTCTATCTACTTGTCACTCTGTCGAGCTTCCAGTTGGATTTACATCTTGCTGGCTGAGTGTCAATTTGGTCCAAATCCTGTATTTGTTTGAGGGCAGCTTATATAGATTTTATGTATCAGGTATACATCTGAGTTTCCATTTCAGTGACCTGTTTTCTGTATCCTGAGGTATTACCCAGGCTGTCCCTTAGATTTAAATTTGTACTAAGGAGTCCAGTCAGGGACTTGGGGCCCAAAGGCGAAGCAGGCAGCGAGGCCTAATGATGAGAGGAGGGGATTTGCGGCCAACGGTATCAACCCTACTCTAGAAGACACACGTACACAAATCTCTGTGTAGCAGCACAGTGACAGTGGAAAGGCCCTGGAGTGTCAACCCAGTTGTCTCTGAAGTCTGTCTACAGAGTCTTAGATACCGTATGCAGGTCAACATGGCGGCTACAGTCTTACGACACATGCTCTTTATCAAGGAAGGGGAAATCTGAGTATATGACAATATAAGATGCCTTTAAAAGCATTCATCAGTCACTATGTTTAGTAGTAATAGCAGTAGCAGTGGAAGTAGGTGTCTATTTTTAAACTATTAAGAAAATAATTTAAAAAAATCATAATGCAGTTCTAGATATGTATTATTCTGTAATGATGGTGGATATCATTAATGTAATATTATGGTCAAATTTTTTAGGCATCTTTGTACATATTGTAAATATATATTATTATGTATTATTTTACACCACAGTAACTCAAAAGATTGATCAAAATGCAGAAATCTCAAACTGGCCTTTTTCATGTATATGGGTCCGTTTTTCTTAACCAAATGCTGTAAAATACTATGTAAGACAATTTTTTGTGTTATCTTTTGTAAAGAGTTGTGTGAGTTTAAGGCTTTTGTCGTCACTTCTCTTTGATTTAGCAATTGAATCTTATAAAAGTAAAGCTTATGTTGGACATTGTTTCAAATTGAATGATTATTATAATAATGTGCATAGTAATTGTGAGGCTCTATTCATTCTGAATAGAAAAGCATTTTATAAGGTATTCACTAACTCCATTACATATGTCCAGCATGATCACTGGACACATGCAAGTTTTTCTTTTTTGACTGATGTCTTGTGTTCAGAAATTAAAATTACCTCAATACCTAAATTAAATATTTGACTGTATCACAGTCTGATTATAGTGATTATTCTAACGATCATGAATTAGGCACTACTTTCCTATTGAGTTGGTTTGTACTAGTTAACAGGCAAGACCACGCCAGAATTCTTTGTTTCACATCACTGTCACTCTTTCTCAGCAGGCTGCTTGACAGCATCCTAGTGTCAGGATTTGGAGAGTCCCTGGCTTTTAACCATCTTAGCTGACAATACCTCCATTTCTTGACAGCTTAAATTCACTCACTCTGTTGCTATGTGACAACATGAATTTCTCCTGCCCCCTTTCCTCATGACTTTTCTTTCCTTTTCTTCTGTCGCCTGGTTATGCTTCTCTGTATTCTTCAATTATGTTTAATGGCATTTCCTGGTCGAGATGAGTCAAGTCAAAAAACGTTATTTTGCCTCATTTCCACTGCAAACTGGAATGAGTTCAAGTTTTGTTTTTTTTGTTTTTTTCTGTGAGCTAAAAGGGACAAGACGTGATTTGGAGGATGGCAGGTGTAGAAGCATAATTATGATTAAAGCTTTGCAGAAGTGCCCAGCCTAGTGGTGGACTAGAGTCTGGCTGACAGTACTCTGTTTGCACAAAATAACTTCCTTGGCAACAAAAATAAATGGTCACTGCGGGTCAAATGCAATGGTGAGAAAATAATCTGCCTTCCCCACTTTTCACCTCAGCTGAATTCAGCCAATGACACTTTTCTGCTCATCATTAAAAGCCTGGCTCTGCAGGTGTATAATATTTATTGGTGGTACAGGAATACTGTTTTGAATATAGTCTGTAAAATGGAATGCCATGTGGTGTCAATATAGCTTTTATGGTGCAGAGGAGAGTGTGCAAGCTTCCCTGCAGATCCGCAGCTAATTGGCTCACTCCGTAGTTTGCCGGGTCCTGTCCTATGGCTGTTCCTCAGTGCCCATTCACACCTTTCACCAACATCCCTGCAGGTGGAGTGTGAAATCCATTTGTTTCAAGGCAGGAACCAAAGTGCTCTCTACCCTGTGACAGACCATTTTGTCTGCACCTCCAGACAGTTCCTATTGAGCTAAACAGGTATAACTCACCAGTATAAGTCAAGCGGCTAATAGTGAATCATTAGCTTTAAACCAAAGCGAGTGTTTCTGGCTTGATGTGATGGCCACCCATTGTTCCCACATTTTTTCAGTGATAAGCAGACAATTAGTGGTTCGGCTCAACATCGGCGGGGGTCATGAATCATGGAGTCGCATCATGTCAGCCTGATTCAGCTTCCTCAGTGCAAAATTAACCCCTTAAAACTGTGCTTTAAAAACTGTCCTACCATTGTACAATTTACACTTTCCTCCCTGGAAGTGACATAAATGGGTCGTTACCCAACAGTGAAGAAGGGGCACTTATGCAGTGTTCTGTTCTCATGGCATGGTTAATGACTGACCTTTTGAAACTGTGTACACGGGTAGCTCTGAGAAATGAGTCTGCCATTGAGAACCACTGATGACCTGCAAGCTGACCTTGACTGGAGGTAAACACCGCGTTTGTTTGTGACCCTTTTGTAGTAACTGCAACCATTAGTGTGTTCTGAAGGCACTTGGGACCTGCCATTCCTCTGAGGCTCTGTGGAAAGATTTAGTGACTAGTGTCACAAAGTTTGCTTCCTGACTGAGGAATAGTGCAGGCCTAATGAGAATGAGAAATTCAAAATGCTAAATTACCACAGTTAGGGCACCACCTGTCTCTGGTGTGCCCTGGTAATTATCTTGCATCACTACTTTCTCATTTCTGCCCACCGAGATGACATTAGCATAGAACAGGAAGGGCTCTGCATACGCTAGATGAGGCACTTGGCTGATTGCATGCCAGGCCTGACCCCTATGTCCAACACACAGCTAGCGGAAGCTCTCCAGATCATAATGAACCCATAGGATGTTTTCTGGCTCTTCACAAATAAACAAAGGACTCAAATGTTAGAGTTTGTATAAATTAGCATTAATGACTTCATTATGTTTCTGGACACTGTTCTGTTCTCACGAACAGTACTTCATTAAGTGGTGTTGGGCATTTAATTGAAGTTCCTGTTCTGTTTAAAAGGTAGTTTGACAAGTTGCACAAGTGAACACCTGGCCCCATTTAGAGCAAATATAACAGATGAATGTTTATGAGCACCATGTGTCAATTTAATGTGGTTGAACCAAGGCAAGGTGTTTTGGTTGAAATTGAAAACACATTTTGTGATTTTTCTAATATTTTTTTGATGCCGACTGCAGTCTTGCCTGTGTGTGTGTGTGGGTGTGTGTGTGTGTGTATGTGTGTTTGTCTGTGCGCTCACTTGATCCTGAGTATTCTTAAATTAGCCCAAGGCACAATGAGTTACTCGAGGAATGGCTGAGAATATTTGATTTTAATAAGTCATATATATGATACGTATGTTTCAGTTTGTATGAAACTAGTTTACATGTATTGTACTGATGTTTTACCTTTACATTATGAATGCCTTCTCTACGCCTTAGGGTAGAAAATAATGAATGAATAAAGTCCACAAACCAGATAATCTTAGTGATTGTCACTGAAGATATCAGAGTGCTGATTGCCTTATTTTGCAGTTTGCCAATGCCGACAACAAGACAACGTTACGAAATCGTCCGCCTGATCCCAGCTAAACAAATCACCTGGTGATGAAACATGAAGGAATGCAGTGCAGATCGCACAGCTGATTATAGGAACACCTGTGATTAGAATACATTATTAAAAAGGATTTATAAGTAGTGTGGTATTTGAGTGGTGTTATCACAGAGTTCTGCGTCTGGAATGATGTTAAAGGGGAAAAGCACAGGTTTCTTACAAACATATACACTCGTGGGGAAACACAAAGTTTCCACAGCACTATACTATATATACCTCATGATTCAGTAGCTAGTAGAACCACATTTAGCAGCAATAGTTTGTAGTAATTGCCTTCTGTATGAATTTATCAGGCCTTCACATCATTGTGAAGTGATCTTTGGCCCGCTCTTTACAACATTGCTTCAGTTCATTGAGGTTTGCAGGCATTCATTTATGCACAGCTCTCTTAAGGTCCTGCCACAGCATTTCAATCAGGTTGAGATTTGGACTTTGACTGGGCCGCTGCAACGCCTTGATTCTTTTCTTTTTGAGCACTTCTGTGGTGATTTCCTGCTGTTCTTGGGATCATTGTTTTACATGATCAAATTTGGGCCAAGCTTTTAGCTGTCTTTTTCACAGGACTGTGTGGCAAGATGTCCACTTTTGTGCTTTCAACCTAACATAATTTTCACCATTTTGTTCTATATGCAAAAACAAATAAATGAAAATTCTCTTTTTTTACTACACATTGATCTGCTGACAGCTGACATTTTGGTACTGTTTAAAGACACTTCTCTTAAGAAGTAGGTAACACTGTCACAGTGACACCATGTGCAATGTAGTATATGACACATGTTATTTAGTTCATGTGGAATTAGTATGCATTAATTATCTGGACATTTTTTGGCCTCTTTAGTCTTTCCTGGGCCTGAGTTCTGCCAGATTTGCCTTAGGGACTTGGACCTAATAGCCTTTATCGATTCAGGCAATAGCCGTATGAAAACCTGCTTTTCCCAGGTCTAATTTTAATGTGGCTTTTGCACCTATGCCCAAAGAACTGTCAATTGGTTTTCTGCCTCTTTATGGACCTGTAGGGGTGAGTTGGTTAATGATATCACCACAGTGTGAAGATTAGAACTCAATTATCTGCCTATGCTGTAGACCTTGGTCCTGGCCCAACATATTAATCATGTTTCTTGATAGAGCTGAGCCAGTGTGGGGAAGAAGCTCACAGCCATATGAAGACTGTGCTGGGAAGAATATATGGTAGAAAAAAACAACAAGTTTACAACTGTTTTGCTTTCCTTTTCTACAGTACTGCATTGTAAATATTTTCCTCATTTTAAATGCAAATCTTGCTTAGTGCGCCACATTCACGCGTTTGCAGTTTAGGCTCCAGGATCAAAAGCTTTCAATTATTGTAAGTATTCTGAGAAACCCGTGTGAACTAATTGAGCCCTGTAGTCCAAATTTAAAGTTCCGTTTTAATATTCAAACCACTTAACTGTCCCAAGGCTTCCTATATTTTCCATTCATGTTAAAGATGTGCTTTGAAAAGAGTCTGAAAATAGAAATTCACTGCTTTTCAGATCAAGTTTAAAAAGCACTTGGTGAGATGAACTGCATGGCAGCGTGAGAGCTGTATCGAATATCAGGAGATGCAGCCAGTTTGTACATTATAATGTTTCTTTGTTCAGTTAATTATAATCCATTGTTAATCCAAATAAAGCACTCAGTAATTCTGCAGTATATATAGTTTAAGGTATCGCTGTATCTTAAAGGAGAGGAGGAGAAAGAATAAATAATAGCATATTTTATGATGCTAATTATTTTCTGCATAGGAACATATACTTTATATTATTGGGTAAACAGCTGCACTGCAAGCATCAATTTTCCCAGTATAAATCTGGATGTCTTATCTGAATCCATTGCTATTTTTCTCGTTCCATCTCTACAGGTAAATTTGCATTCACCTTGCTTTTTCTTTAATCATAAAGGATCATGCAGAAAAAAAACCTTTTTATCTTCTGAAGGTCAGTTTCAATGGTAGTATCTAGTCATAGTCTGCCTAATAGAGGTGTGTTTCATCAGAGGACTCCTGTGCTTCCTGCAAGGCATATACAAGATGCATTTTTGATGTGGTTTTCTTTCTTTTTTTTTAACAAAAAAAAAAAAAAAGGAAAACCTGTGATAGTAATGACATC
>VUQJ01017148.1:24395-35295 GCA_015108635.1 Andinoacara biseriatus | reverse complement strand
GAATATAAAAAATGTTTTTTTTTTTGGTTTTTTTTTTTTTTTTTTAAAAAAAAAAAAAAAAAAGGAAAACCTGTGATAGTAATGACATCACCTGCAGACTGCTGCAGAAACTGATTGAAGAGTCTATTTTGGCTACAGGAGTTCTGTCAGTGGGATGCTCACTCCTGGAGCAGGTCACTGTGATCTTTCTGGCACCCGCTGGAGCTCACAAACACACCCCCCTCCCAGTCTTTCACCACATGTCCTGGTAGAGGGATGCGAGTCCCCAAGGGAGGCTGCTTCCCAGCCAGATGCCAGCCAACGCTGCCTCCAACTGCTGTAGCGCTTCTATTAACATACTGACAGACACGACATGCATAAGAGAGCTTTATAAAGCAATCCTCGGCTCTAAACGCTAACAGAATAGCTTCTGTTGAGCCTTAACACTTCCAGTATCGCATTACTTTTTCTGATGTTTTGTTTCTAATGTCTCTGCGCTTACGTCCCTTTGTTTTTGACTGTGATGAGATGAGACAGGAAAATCAATAAAGAAAACATTGTGGTTTGACAGTGACATGAAACACCCAAACTCATGCTTGTCTGTAAAAGTGCCAGTTGTCAGAAGAGTTTTAGTTGATATAGTAGCTGCTTTGTTGAGTTTTTGGTTTGTTTATTTGCTTGTTTTGCTTTTTCGGGGGGAATAAGTTGTATTTTGTTTGTTCGGCCAGACACAGCTGCCGGATCAGTCACAGACCATCAGTGATGTTTATGTCAAATAGTGATTGATTATATTTCAGATGCAATAAAATAAATGCAGTGCTGGGAAAGCACCACAGCACTACAGTGTGATGCCTGACAAAAACAATAACACTTTGAAAGTTATTCTCTACTGTCGACAGCATCCGGCGCATGTCGTCTCATTCAAATAATTCTACTCTTTAGCCTTATTTAATGGTAATTGTGCTCCTGCAAGTTTGTTAAATTACATATGACAAACTAAAATGATCTGACTCATTAGCATTTTTGTTTTGTTTTAACAGGTATGCGGCGTACTGCAGTTACTGACAAAGAAAGTAAAAGCTTCCCACCCACACAACAGGGTGACTTTCACCCCCTCATTGCTTTGAAGTCAGATTCAAAGCATAAACCACAGAGGTTGGGAAAAGATAAGGGAGTGATTTCCCCTATTTTTTTTTCTACCATCCTTTATCTTTGTTGAGCAAGTGCAAGTTCACTCTCTTTGTGGTCAGCCCAAGTTTACTTTTCATCACAAAGCCAGTCTTGCCTCTCTCATCTGTGTGGAGGGAAAAAAAAAATGTGGATTTGGACAGGCACTACTGTATGAGTTTGGATTTTAAAATTTAGTTGCTGTTATAATAAAATTATGCTTATTTAACTAGAAGTTGACAGATGACAGACTAGCACCTACGTTTTGCTGGTTTATATTCAGCTGAGTGACAGCACGCCTTTGTGGCAGGAGGTGAGGACACAGTAAGAGTTTGTCATGGGGCAAGCAAGCGTAAATAATTTAAGGAGTCGGGGAGTGAAGGGTCACGGTTCCTGCATAGACTGAAACATTCTGAAGGCGGTATCGGGGCTGTAGGCAGGCTGCATGCTTCGATACTTGTCTGAGAGACTGTAGCCAGGTTTCAAATGATTCCTCACAGGAACGAACACCCCCACAGACCGATTGAAGTAAGATCTCAAATGTATACCTTTTGCGAATGTGTCTTCATCCGAACAGATATGTCATAATGAGGGAAAGCTCATAGAAACTAAATGGTTTTCAGCATTTTGTATGCGGCATCAAGTTTCCTAATGATGCAAAAACACTGATGTCTCCATTATCTGAGTAATTACTTTAGATGTTTAGATTTAATAAACACACTGCTGGTTTGTTAGAGTGTTGCAGAAAGCCTCTTGAAGGCTATTATTAGACAGCTATAGTCTACATTAATGGCATCTGCTATTCCCATGCTCTCCTGTTACTATCTGTGCAGGCTAATAAATCACATACTGTACCAGTCTGAAGCATTGTGCTACAGGCTTGGGTCTAACAACAGCAGTGTTGATACAGGCGCACCTATGTAGCAAGCTTCAGCCCCCTATGATCTCTTTCATTTCACTCCAAACCTCTACCCTGCAGCACTTAGGCTTACACAGAGGACACTATCAAAGCATCAGCCACAAAAAAGGAGACGAGCGCAAACATATATTTAGGAAATGCTGCAGTGTTCAGAGCTGTGGCAAATTGGTATTGTTACGGTTCCTCATTTTAGGCTGCTCTGCTTCACTGTGCCATTGCATTAGCCTGGCGGACTTTGATGATGGAAAAGAAAGGATGAGGCTAGGATTAGTTTAATGCTACTAATTAACAAAAGACAGAGGAGAGGAACATGCTATCTGGTTCTGGATGTCATGTGACCCTTCAGCACCTCCTCTGCTGTTAATTACCTTTGGCGTTTCACTCTCTCTCCCAGGAATGGACAGGGCAACTCTTGAGCTGCTGCATGCATGGTCATTAGAAGAAACAGATTTATCCCAACCAACTGGCAGCACTTTTTCTCCCCTCTTGGCTGTCATTAAATGACAGCACAACAGCAATGTATTTAAAAACATGTCTCTAACTATAATAAATGTTTATTTCTGTGACTTATTAGCACTTTAGCTTTTTGAATCATGTTAATAATATACTTACTTGAATTATATTAAACAAATGTTTCTGCGTTTCTTAACTTCACTATTTTAGTGCCAGGCATTGTAATAGGTTCATCTCTTATCAGCATCCCTCACATTTATTAAATGGGTGATCTAACAAGAGCTTGATATCCAATTAAGATAGCAATTGGGCATGGGATTTGCCAGATGATGAGTGTGAATGGTGAGCTTTTCCACTGTACAATAAGTGGAAACAGCAGGAGCAGATCCCTGTGTTAACCTGCAAAGCCAAGTTAAGTCCTGCTATACAGTTGTTTTACACTGTTCTATTCTTGATAAGCAAAAAACAACAGGCTACACCCTATTTCTATTTACCCACTTTTAGCAAGGCCTGTGCACCAGCTTATTCGGTCAGCTAATGATGCGGCAGCAGTGCCGTGCGTGACATCATAAAGCTAGGCCATTAAAGGTAAGGGCTACAGTCAGAATATGAAAAAGGGAGGTAATTAGAATGGACTGAGACATACTAGTTGGTGCCATGTGAGGTGCTTTGAGCCTTTCTGAAACTGTGGATCCTGTGGGATTTCCATGCACATCAGTCTCTAAGGTTTATATACTGTAGAATAGTGCAAAAACAAAAAACAGAAGCAACAACAGAAAAAATCAGTAGCTGGCAGTTCTATGGACAGCATCACTGATGAGAGAGGTGAGGGGAGACTTGCCAGACTGGTTGGAGCTGACAGAGAGGCAACTTTAACCCAGATGACCACTCTCTACAACTGTGGTGAGCAGAAAAACAACTGTGAATGCACCAACATATCCAATCCTGAGGTGGACGGGCTACAACAGCAGAAGACGATGTCAGCCAAGAACAGAAATCTGTGACTGCAGCGGGCACATGCTCACCAAAATTGGTCAGCCGAAGACCTAAAAACACATGGCCTTAATGAATCTCACTTCCTGCTCATGCACATTGATGGTGAAGGCAGAATTTGGCATCGCCTGCATGAATACACAGCTCCAACCTGCCTTGAATGAACAGTCCGATCTGCTGGTGGTGGTGTGATAGGGGTGATGTTAGTCAATGAGCACTTGAAAGCTACAGCCTGAGTGTTGTGGCTCACCATGCTCATCCAGTGCATGATCACAAATTACACATGTTCTACTGGCCACTTATAGCATGATAGTTTCATGTTAGTTACAGTGAGTTCAGTATACTTTAATGCCCTGCAGCTGCAGATGTGAATTCAATGGAACACCTCTGAAATGTGATAAAATGGATGATTCACACCATTAATATGCAAATCTGCAGAAATGCAACATTACGTGCTTCAATCATGTCTCCACAGACATGTGAAATATTTATAAGTGCACATAAGGCAAAAAAATCTTTTTCAGCTTAATAATTAGTGTTACAATTATGTTTCAGTTTGTGTGTGTTGTTGTCAACTGGATGTAAATTACCAGTAGCTGTTAATAGCCACCACATTGTTCAACTAAGTCAAGACTTTAAAATAGAGCGCCTGTGTTAATTGGTTGTTGAGGCATTTGCATCTGTTTCCAAGCCTCATCTGCTGAGGCAGGAGCATCTGATTTTAACTGGTGCAAAACTTTCTAATCACCACCTTCAGAAGTTTCCTTTGAAGGTGTAAAACATCCTTAGCAGTGCCAGTGTTTCGCAGCCTTGATTCATATTTCTGTAGCAATGAATTCACTGCATGCTGACCTCTGGAGAATACCTTGTGGCCAGAAGGCCTAATCCAGTTACAATGTGTGCACCAGCCATACTTTATCACCGGCAACTGTATCTACCTTTCCTCAGGCTGTGGGACCACACTCTGGAGAAAAGATGCCTCAAAGCTCTACTGTAGACTTGGATCACGTTGTCCTAATCCATTCCAAAGCATAACAACTACATCCTATGAAAACAAAACTTGCCCTTGGCTAGAGCTTAGGGGTAGCTCACACCTGTCTACTTGGTATGGTCCCTGTTCTTGTGTGTTTCCAGAAGGGAAAACTGAATAAACAAGACACGCCATTTGCCCCGTCTTTCCTGGAGAATTAATTCAATGCTAGATTTGTCGGTGTGTCTCATGATCTACGAGTAAGCTGAAAAACCAGGGATATACCTGTAAATGTTTAACATGTGTGTACCAGTAAATATGAAAGGTTTTGATATTAATCTGCTTCTACAGTGAGACTGGATATCTACTTTGTCTTTCAGCTCTTCTAACTTTTAAAGCTGTACTTTTTAAAGCATGACTTTTTCTTGACTCAGATCTCACACAAAAGAAAGGGAGGCACATCACACAGCACAGGCTTTGGTTAGGTAAATACCCAGCACTTACCATTCTGTGTAATACAATTGGTTCTCCATCTCTGAACATTTTCAGTGTGCATAAGCATCTATTTAAAAACCAAGCCTGTTTTCAGGTAACTTGAAACTCTTGGAAACAAATGGTTGAACATCTGAGCACGGCTCCATCTTTGCTGAATTTAATCCTTATTGTAGAGAGCAGATGACAAACTGCGGAGTAGATGGTACTTAACCGGCTAATTTTGGGATTTGCGTTTTCTTCCTGGCGCATCTGATGCCAATTTTCATAGGGGTTTGGACCAGATTGTGTCTGGAAGTTGGATCATCATTCAGTAGGCTTATCAGTTTGGTCATGTACGGTAAATGTTGATGTGTTTAAATACTTAGTTTGTTTAAAACACTGTTCTAATGCACGAGCTGTCTTTTTTGGCTTCCAAAGTAAACATAAAGGAGCACATTCATTCTTCACTGTCCGTAATCTGTGCCGTTTTCCTTCATTTTTCACTGTCATCCAGTTGAACTAGTCATCTCTTTCTCTGTGCAGTTAAGTAATAACTGCACTGTTTATTACTTTTTTAAAATTATTATTTCGCATGAAAATCATGTGAGGAGCAACTCATATCCTCTAGCTGTCTAGTTGGTTGAAGCAATCACTTCTGTTGCCTCCTTCGTGGCTCCGTGTTATTGATTGTCTGTATTACTCCCTGCTATGCTCTCAAAATTACCTGTGCTAAAAGATACCGATAAATTAAAGGCCAGGCATTTTAACGTAATGCAATTGCAGGGGATTTGGAGGTGGAGGGATGTGCTCAGTTCTCTTTTCTGCTCCAGTGAAGTTTTGTAATTAGATTGTCATAGCACAGACCGCTCTTGGGCCTGCCACTGTTTTATATGCAGATGGCTCAGATGATTTGTCTCATGATTTCATTGTCACTGTTTACTTGACTTTGACTATGTTGATGTGACAGTTCTGTTGCTCTGGAGGTAAGAACGGCTTAGGGGGAAAGTGCAAATCAGAGAGAAATAAACAGTGTTTACATGAGAGTGCTCATAATTAGTCATTTTTGTGTTCTTGGAAGATAATCCAATTAGAGTGTCCAATAATGATTAACTCGCTGTATATTAATCACTTTCTAACACAATAGTACACCAGTTGTTAGAGATTGCCAGTGGGACTAATGACAAATCACAGTGATATGAAGGATTGTGCCACAGCTTAAACTCAAGTAACTTTTTTTCTACGTGTGCTTCAGGCTAAATGCCCTGACTTGTAGATTTGTGCTAATGTCATATTATAAGACAGGCATATCAGATGTGCAGTTCTCTAGTGAAATGTCAAAAATAGCTGATGAGTTGTACTGTGGGCTTTGACCTTTACTCAGTGTTTTAACCATCCCACTTTCCAAAGCCCAGAATTCCAATTCCATTCCCATATTTAATTGTTGCTGACCGTACTTACAGAAAAGTCCTGTGTAAAGTGGTCTGGCTGCTGTACAAGCATGTCTGCTAAAGCCTGGCCAGATCTGTGTTGTGGTCCAGAGGAGCGGGCCAAAACCAACAGATGGGTAGAGCAGAGGAAATGCTGCTGCAGTGTTTGTCCCAAACACCATGCCGAGCGGGTGTCCCTCCTCAGAGACTGACCACTTGGCCTTACGTCCACTGTGCTGATGCCAGGAGAGATGGAGAAAGCAGGGGGGAGAGGAATTGTGGGAGAAACAACAAGAGGAATGCCATGGGAGGAGAAACCACAAGTGAGCTAAGCTAGAAAACCTCGTTTTAACCACCCATACCTGCAGAAATATATAGATGCTCTGCACAGACACACAACCTTCAGATTTTGTGTTGCAGTGTTTGCTCACTGATGTCATGATGCAAACACCCTCCACATGTTAGCTAGAGTGCAGGTCATTGCTGAGCCAGTCGCACGCCACCCTATGTGTGTGTGGGTGGAAGTAGTGCAAGGGGAGCACTAATGCTTAATATGAGCTGCTTCCCTTCTCCCTCTAAATAGGATATAATATCAGCTCTTCATTAATGATGCAGGGCCCAGCCCCATGCAGCAGAATGCATTAGAGCTTTAATCAGCAGATATGATTGCTTTGTACTTCGTCTGACTGCACTAGGGGGCTTAATGGGGGTTTGGTGGCGGTTCATGACAAAGCTGATGACAGGAGAAAAGTGAAATGAAAAGAAATAAAAAATGTTAATGATATTCAATCTGACAGCATCTTAGAGTGATTTTAAAGGGATGGAGTCAATATAATTTTTTTTTCTCAGTAACTTTTGTATTTGGAAGCAAGGGTGTAAAAAAAATCCCTTAGTCAGAACCAGCATCTGTGTGTTCTTTTCAGTGGTAATTTGGCCATAGAAACCAGGATTCCTTCCAAAAGGAATAAAGAACATGACAGTGTGAGATGATCCTTAGTGGTGACTTCAAAACTGCCCAAGTGCCTTTCAAGCCACATCTAATCTTTCTTTTTTCTTTTTCCTGCCATTAATTTTCATGCCAAAATAATGAAATGCAAATATTTCTCATCAGTTCTCTGAGAGAAGCCTTGTGACTAATTAGAGATCTAGAATATAAAGAATCCAACAAGGGACTTTTTCCCTTTTGGGATTCGTCTGGTTCCCACTGTTATTCTTGTACAGCATGCATACTGGAGGATAACTTTGATGTGTGTGTTTTTTTTTTTTCTTTTTCTGGCCAAAATGTACCCCAGCTGTCTTTGCTGCATACATTGGACAGTATCTTTGTCACATGTTCTCTCCAGTTTTTGAAGCATTGCAATTTCATATCATGGCACTGCTTTCTAGATGACTGTGTGACACTCATGGTCAAAAGAAAGGTTTTAAGTTTCTAAGGTTTTATACATAAGGGCAGAATATAATTAATCAGTTTCTACCATCTCTGTGGAGGAATTTTTACCCACTCTTCTTTCCAATCTTAGTTTATTGAGGTTTCCGGACATTCATTAATGCACGACTCTCTTAAGGTCCCACCAGAACATTTCAGTCAGCTTGAGATCTGGACTTTGCCTGGACCTTTGCAACACCTTGATTCTTCTCTTTTATAGCCTATACTGTATGTTGAAAGTGTTTTTGGGATCACTATCCTACTGCGTGAAACATTTTGGACCGAGCTTTAGCTGACAGACAGACGGCCTCATATTTCACTCAGAGGAGCTCATGGTCGACTCAATGACTGCAAACTTCCCAAGCCCCGTGGCTGCAAATTATCATCCCTCCACCACCATGCTTGACAGTTGCTAACATGCTAACTGAGCTCTTGGATTTTTTTGCATTTTCTCTGAGCATTTCATGGTCTGAGCTGGGGGTGAATTTGTTGAGACATTCTGTGACGATTGGCAGCTGTTTTGAATGTTTTCCGCTTGTAAATAATCTTTCTCACTGCAGCACCATGGACTTAAATTTGTTCGGAAATTTGCCTTATATCCCTTTCCAGACCGATGAGCACAAACAATTGCCTCTCTAAGATCATTGAAGGTTGCAGCATTGTGTTAACGCCTCTGAATTCTCCAGGGCAGCAGACTACCAAAACGTCTGCTTTCATAGAGGTGCTCACACTTGCGGATGATCAGTTAAAAAAGTGTATTTGGTTAGCTGCACCTGGCTGCTGCTTACCCTCTTGATTCTTATGGAGGCAGTAAAGGTGTACTTAGTTTTTCCACACACTGCTTTTGCTTTTTGGCTTAGTTTTTGTTAAATAAATAATGCCATTGTATAATATGTCATGTGTTGTTATTCAGCTGAGTTTGTAGCTATCTAATTTTAAGACCTGCTCTTTATATCCTGATGTGTAAAGCCTTAGAATTGAAAGAGTGTGCTTTCTTTATTTTAAAATGAGAAATAGCTTAAGTGAATCTATTTCGCACTGGAATTTATCCTGATACTTGTCTTTGATACATGCCTATAACGCAAATTACTGTTTCAATTTAAAAAAAAAAAAACTATTCTCTAGAAGAAATATCTATGTACATTATACTTGCCAAACTGTTGTTTGTTGAACTTTGTTTGTCTTGCAGTGGAATTTTTTGGAGTTGTGTGAATGAATCTGCCATCTGCTGAATGGGTTGAGACACTTTCATCAGCATCATCCTTGAATCCCGCACAAAGGACTGGTTATTCATGCATTTGGCACACACTTGTATCCTGGAATGAAAAACCCCTGAAACAGTGAACTGAGTCAGGATTTATCTGACCATACTGGGGAAGCTTTGGTCCATGGTGAAGGATCAAAGCTGCCAAGAGCTTGTGCACCTCATGTCTACAAAGATAAACCTCAACCTCGCTGCCAATACCCCTCTGCTGTTTTACACTGTCATTACATCTTGCTCTTCTTTTAAATACATTCTTATGGCCCATTCCTACCAATTCACATGAATTTTAGATTAGCAAAAACAAATGCAAGTAATTTAAGTGAAGTTGGGGTTACTTTGGAGCACAGGAAATCCGTGTGAGCAGCAGTGGCTAAGTGCAGACCTGCACTTTTGAGCAAGAGCAAAGCAAATCGGTGCATGAGGTTTAAATTTTTAAGTGCCGAGGCAAAAAAGGATTCAGGGAGAGTGTCTGAAAATACATACCAGCCCAGCTCTACTTGAGACATTTGGGGAAATTAGTCTTTTCCTTGATCTCTTTTAGGATAAATTATCCAGTGTGGCTGTTTTGATTCACTGCAAAGGTCTTAACACGTTTCAAGAAGCTGTATAGGTCAGGACACTGATATAACCTTTCCTGCTGTGTAGGACATGCTTCATATTAAGATATTGCCCATTATGTGATACACCCCCCGCCTCCCCTCCAAAGGTTCCCATGCTAAAATTCCCTGTTTTTTAGTGGAGCGATAATTCTGCGCTGACCTCGCTGGGCGATAATTTTCACATGGGCATTTTAGATACGAGGTACAGGGTGAAATTTAAGTATGTTAATGACTCCTGCTGCACCTACCAAGGCAGAATTAATTTTACTCGTACACTTGGTGACTCTGCTCAGAGATGTCACTTAGCCCTTAACAGAGGTGGCAATTTGCCTGGCAACATAAAACTGTGTTTGTTTAAGAGCTCATCAGGGATTATTGGCTGTTATTATGTCAGTGGAAATCATCAGCCTGCTGTGGAAATTGCCTAAATGGATTTTGTGAATCAGCCATCGTGAGGGATTTATGTAGTAGATATTTGATAGGTATGGTCAACACAATTTTAACATTAACACGGAAATCCCTCACTTGTCCATGCACCCGCCTCCCCACCCACCCCCACCTCCCCAAAATCTGTCAGTATTGTTTCCTTTTTGCAAACAGACTCGGGCCGATGCTGTTTGTTGTCATGAAAGAATCTTATTTGTTGTGACAGCTTGGGTCTGTCTCTGTATGTGATGGGGATTTGGCCTGGGGAGGTTATAGTGTCTGCTGACTACCCAAGCCTTTCTTTATTCTAGCACCACTGGCCCTTTGTCAGATGTTCGTTCATCCTGAATGTGATGTGACACTTGCTTTCTAGTGAAAAACGTTGCATGAAGGCATGTGGACTAATGGATGGGCTGTGTATGTATATATACCCATATGATAAGGCTTGATACCCATACATGCTTCAGAATAGTACTCTTCTGCAGGTTGGAACCCAACATTCAAGGTTACTTTCTTATGTACGTGTACATGTTTCATCTGCACAGATCTCTAACTTGCGCTTTTATGAGTTGATGCGCATCCTGGTAGCTCCTTGCTCTCCCTGTAAATCAGCTGTAGAGGCCCAGCAGGGAACTGATTCTTCCCCCATAATATCAGAACTTTGACTGACAGGAAGATGCCTGTGGAGAGTTAGCCAGAATACACAGAAGCCACTCACTGATAATCTCTCCTGTCCTTGGGACAGGGCTTTTTTCCACAAGCAGACAAATAAATATCAGTCACGCAATTTAAAAATCCTCAGT
>VUQJ01017148.1:2560-24375 GCA_015108635.1 Andinoacara biseriatus | reverse complement strand
ACTTTTTTCCCAAAAAAAAAAAATAAAAATTAATAAAAAAAAAAAAAAAACCCCCAGTATTTAAAAAAAAAAAAAAAAATACCATTGGAACCTGCCTTTCTCTTTGTACTCACAAGAGCTCTCTCTGTCTTTCTTTTACACACAACCAACCACAAAGTATCATACAGTGCAGGATTTTATTTATTTATGTTTACAAGACTCTTCTGTCTTTCTGAATGCTAAATGTAGATAAGCTAATTTTCCTGAGCCGATTATCAGCTTCAGAGACAAGTGGGCAGGCCACAGAGAACATTCAAACATAAATTGAAAGAGCAGCAGAAAGAGGACGAGAACTGTTTAGTTCCCCTCCTACGTAGCTGGAAATGGATCTCAGCAGTGGCATGTCTCCTCGGCTCAGTCCTGAGATCCCCCCAGCTTTAAGAGATGCTGCTGCTTGCCACACTAAATGCCCAGTAATTTATTTGTCCTGTAATTCAATAGGAATGCAACAAATATGATGAGTTTCACTGTAAACAAAAGGAAAGACCTCTCTCTGTAGTGATTTGGTGGTAATCGCAAAAGATCAGCAGCCAGTTCTTCTGCTTTATACTACTCTTTTTGTATCTAAACCATATATTTTTTAAATAGTTTGTAAATAGTACAACTTCCAGTCTGTGGAATCTGAAACCAATAACGCAGCACAAGAATATTTCTCCTGACTCAGCTTATTAGATTAGGCATGAATGAAATGTTAGACTTTCTACTGACTGTTTTCATATTTTATAAAGAGCCTTCAATAATTCTGGGCTCGGGCCGACTCGTATGCGATTAATCCTGTGCTTTCGTGTACTTCCTGAACTTTGGGGTGGAAGTAAGCGCTGTAGCATGCACTGCCTTGAGGTCACTCTGACCTTCAACTATTTTAGCGAGAGCACGTATTCAAATATTCAAATCTATGCAGCATGGACACAAATTTGACTCAAAACGCCTATGCTTGGCTGTTTTCCTGTCACAGCAAGGGTTTGCCTTAGAATGACTTCATCCAGGGGACATTTACATTAGTAAATAGCACAAAACTGAAAGGCTCTTCTATAAATGAGCGAGTATGTTGTCCTATCAAAAGGCGAGATGGCTGCTGGTGGGGAAATGGGACGTGTTAGGGTCATATGAACTGTATATGCCTGCTGACAATGATGAATGTTGGCTCCAAAATACAGTATAAGTGATTTTTTGCTTTATTTATTTATATACTCCCTGAAATTGGGGCCATTTTGACCAATCAGATTAGGATGCTACTGTATGGGAAAGGAGTGGAGAAAGCTGCAGCAAAGGACACTCGCCAAATGGCCAAATGGATATTGGCCTCCGTCAGAGTGCCTCTAACAGCACTGGTAAAGGGTAAACAGTGACCCCCTGCACCACCTGGCATGCTCCCCAAATGTGCTGTGTGGAGAAACTGCCTCTCTTAACTGCCTCAGCTCACAGTGAACAGAATCTGTACACCCGCTACATTAAAGATAGTTTGTGTTAAGATGTTTAGTCCCCTTTATCAGAAGCATCCTCGTTGTCCTCCGCAAACATATATATGCAGTGATTGAAGCCTTCTTGTATGCTCTCATTTTTCTTTCATTTGTTCTCAGGGAGGCAGTAGCACTAGGACACACATTCTTTTAGGAGCCTAAGTACAAAAGCCATAAAGTTGCCTCTTTACTTCATAAAATTGTTTTATAGGTCCTGATGTTTTAATGGTGTTTACAAGGTTTGGATTAACGTGAGTGTTCTGTCAGAGAGTCATGATCAGTGCTGCTGAACTGTTGCAGTCTGGCGCTCAACTTTCTTCAAGCCTGTTTTATGCTTCGAGAAAATATCCGTTTGCCGACAAGTCTGTAAGGAAGCAGCGAGGACGTTGCAGCACACTATAGTGAACCTTTTCCTGTAGTCCATTTTCAGAGGCAGTGGAAAACAAATTTCAGTTCTACCATACTGTGATTTACAATTTCTACTTTAATACTTTTTACTGCAAATGTGTACAGAATGTTACCCTAATCTCCACTTTTTAGTGACTAAGTCAAAAAAATGTGACAGGAAAAAAAAAGTCTTAGTTTCAGTTGCCGATCAGCTGCTTCTCATCAAGCTAGAGGGTCCACATCGAAAGAGTCAAAATTAGTTTAGGCATGAACGAATGAATGTACTCAATGTACATATTCCAAAGCAAACTAATCTCTTATTGACCCTGAGCTCTGTCAATAGACTGCATGCATGAGATATTATGGACGCCACCGTGGTCACTCTTTATTTGTGTGTCCAAATATAAAGAGCATTTGAATATCTCTGCCAACATAATAGATCAACATATAGATCTCTGACAATATAAACAAAATGTTTTAACAGATATGATGACTGGTCCTAATTGGATCAATCCTGTTTTCAGTCTAGTAATTGCACATATTTCATACAGTTGTGGTCTGTTTCAGTTTGAGAACACCTACAGGAAGGGTTTTCAGTAACAGCATCCCACTGAATGGCCAGTGTACTACTCAGTTCCAATGCCATTTATACTTTTAGGGTTTTTCCTTCCTCACATTTTCCCACTGATTTATTTTTGCCACCGGGGGGTGTTTGGTCAGGTTAGTGGGGTTGAAGCATCAATACATACCCTCTATGTCTAAACAATCTAAAGCCTATTAATATTTATCAAGCATGGGCCACCTGCTTGCTTTTTTAAGTTTGAAACGTTGCGCTATTGCTATTGTCACAGTTGCTGTCTGCTTTTGGAACAAAACAGTGTAAATGTGCATGCTGTTTGTAACCTTTCTCACCTGTCTTGATCTCTACTCCCCTGCTGGGCTTTTTTAAAGTGTCTGTTTGTGAAGTGCGTCACCGGTGGCCTATTCATTCTTCAGCAGTGGCTGACATTAGGCTCAGTGTTTACATACATCCAAAATGCTCTCAGTCACTGAGATGATGTCTTGTGCTCTGTTGAAATGCAGCCATGGAACATATCCATCCCAGGTGTGGGGCTGCATACCTGAGATGGATAGGCTCCAAAGGCCCAGTCCATTAACACATCCACTCCTGACCCATAAATCACTGTCCAAGGCCTCCTCAGACAACACCAGCCTGTTGGAAGACTCTGGTCTCCTCCACTATTCACATACTGTATGAACCACCCCAGATAAATCAGATCATTCTCTCCCATAACTTTCATCCCTCTTTCATTTCTGCTGTTTATCTTCTCTCCACGTCTGTTCTGACAGATTTTTATTAGCCTATGGCCAGGGACTGAGGCTTACTATTTATTTTTTGCTTTGCACGCTGTTTGTGTAGAGGGCAATAACATAGTATGAGATATTGTGCACTGAAAGTCAAGCGCAATGGTCTTTTGCAGAGACCTATTCATTAAAATGGCCCTTTGGCGAGATTATTATGGAATTATGACCCTTAATCGAGTAGTTCTAAATCTGATTACACCTAATCTGTGATTGGCACACAGGCCATCATTTCATTAAGGTCAGAAATTAGAAAATGTTGTGACTTGTGCACCTTTGCTGTTCTCTGTGCAAAGAGGAAGTAGAAAGCAGTAACATGCTGCATGATGTTTACAGTCCTCCTGTCTTTAAGTGCTCCACGTGCAGCTTTTAGACGCCTAAGACGTTGAACCCTCTTGCACTCACGAGGTGGCAGTCAAAGAAATGGAGTCAAATTGGGTCTGTGTGATGAAGCTTTATGCTAGCCGCCTGACAAATTATCTCATTAAAGGTAGATTTAAACTGAACATGTATGAAGAAACCATTCATCTATTCACGGAATCCCATTTGTCCTGTTTTATGGAGTGATGCTTTTGACAGGAAGTAGCAAAATGGAAAAACCTAATCGTCCAGCGAAGATGGGTTTTTTTGGGGGTTTTTTTGTTTTTTTGAAGGCCTTTCTGCCCATCTGCCTTACAATTCCCCAACACAAAGAATTAATTTTAGGGGTTTTTTTTTCATGGTACAAAAATGATGATGGGTCCTGATTAGAACTTATTATTGCACTTAAATTGAAATGCAAGATATGCTCATTTTTATGATTATCTGCACATTTCTAAAGCTTTTATTCACCTCATTGTAAGTCACACTTTTTTTTTCTCCTTGCATACCTCACACCCTTGGCATGGAATATGGGACAGTGAATGTGAGCACAAAGAATATGAAGTACTGTGGCAGAAACTGTTTCTTGTAGCAGAGGATGGCGGTGTTCCTCAATCCCTTCTGGAGCATTACGAATGCCAACAGGAAGAACATTGGATGAAGAAGAAAAAGGGAAAAAAGAAAAAGTGAGTGCAGGCATGGAGGAAAACTGAAGTGAAGGGGGCTGATATAAACTGGAAGAAGAGATGCCAGCTCATTAAACATGTGCGGCACTAAACAAGCGGCATGAAGTGAAAAGGGGGTAAAGAAAAGTTTTTGGTTTTTTTTGGTTTTTTCCTACTGGGCTTAGAAGGAGACAAGCTGGGTATGGCCGTGTTCAGTTGGCCTCATGCAGAGCAGCAGCCCCCTATTCTGTCAACACACGTACGCAGCATGTCATCAGTGATAAACCCTCTGTGAAAATGAATACAGTCTAGTTCACAAGGAAAACAGATAATGTGGCGGAGGCGAGATCAAAAAAGAAAAGGCTCAGATTCAGAGCGATTTCATACAGTGGCACTGATTACTTTTCCCCTCTCATGTGTTTCTAAAACATACATTAAGAAGAAATACTGTAGCATGCGGCTGTGGTCTTTAATGGAGAGGACCCCATTATTTCTTGCTACTGAGATAATATCAGCTATTACATTTTCTCAGAAGTCATAGAGGCCTCTGCACAAAGAAAAGTGCCTCCTTTTTGCTGGCTGAGTATGTCTGTAAGGGTGTTATTGTGCAGTCTTGGTTGTAGTAATAGCTGATGGGAAAGTTTCATAAAAAGATTTGCGTTGTGCGGAAGGAATGGGATTTAAAATAGTCAAGTAATTCTTTTAGTTTGTTAGCAGTCATTTTCCAAGTCTTTCATTTATCTTCCTTCACTCTAAACGTATCAGCACAGTATTAGCGCTATGTGTTCTCTAGTAGTTTGCAAGGGCAAGTTAATCATTATAATTTTAAGGATTTAAGCTTGATAGGTCTGACAGCCCGAAGCTTGTTTAATGGCTTATTCAGAGAATGGAACAGGATCTTTTTGAAGCAAAATGTGTTCTTATAAGTCTCTGAAATAACTGCCATGATAGGGCTGTCATTATGTTACAGAGCCATTATCAGTTGGCACTTTTCCTGAGCAACTGTCCAATGATACGATCCACTGTGTTGCCCTGTATTCCACCAACCATAACACTGTAATGTAGTGCGGCAAACAGTACATTACTGAATAAGTGTAGCCTTCTTGTCAGACCAGATCCTGCCAGCAGTTATTCTTATAAGGATTTGATGTTATTAGTTATCTTTTAAGCACTTTTCTCTTTTTTTCACTTTGTGCAGTAACAAGATTAGTGGGTTCCCCTGCATTTTGGAATTAATGATATCATGTGAAAAAACAGGAACTTGTCTGATCTGTCTTGACCGGCCCTTTGCCTTTATCACATAATCCAAAAACATTTGATGTGAGCTGAACCTAAAACTATCGAAACTATCTTTGAGTAAATTATTTATGTGCCTTTTTTCTGTGAGCCTGCAGCCACATGACGGACAGAGGCATTTTCTTGCCATTTGCCTAATTCATGTTGAGGTAGGCTTCAGTCCTCCCGTGACCCATGATGAGCAATGATCTGTCATGCTGTCTATCTGCTATCATCTATATCTGCATTTCTGGCACCAGTGTTTCCCTCCTCGGGCTCTGTTTCTGTGGATATCATAATGAAGGAATGAGGAGAAGATAGGATTCCTTGTATCCTTGTTTAAGTGTGATATGCAGCACTATGGGCTGAAGAATGTGTGTTTGAATGAGTTTTGACATTCACTTTGCTGCATGTCCAAACTGGTAGCATAGTGCATTATTCACTCATAATGCACTCTTTGTGTAATGCTAATGCTTTCTCCCTGTTCCAAATGCCAATTACATTTTAGCAAACTTGTCACTGCATAACCCAATTTAATGCCAATCCACTTACCCAATACCAAATGGCAGTCAAAAAGTTGCCCTCTCAAAAAATAAAGATTGCTGCTCATAATATTAATGTTTCTGAACCTTTTTGTGTGTGTGTGTGCATGAAGGAGAGAAGAAGCAAAACCATTAACAGCTTTTGATTAAATATCCGTCCTCAGTATTCCTCAATAATCCCTCCTAGAGGAGTAAACGCTCCTCGTTATGCACTAATTTCATGTGAATTTCTGTGGCGCATCTTGTGGAGTTGTCCGGCATAACTTATTTTTATGCCGGAGCACTTCAGTGCTTTCCATTTGCAGTTTTGCAGGTAAGAAATGTTAAGCGTGGAGCATAAAGTTTCACTCCTGACTGATTGCTAGGTCAGTGGCAATGATGCAGGGAGCAGAAAGCAGATGCTCGGGATGCAACAAAAGTAGCCAAGGTTTTAGTGGGCAGAAAATGCTAGGATCTCACGTTGTGAGAAAAAGACTTGCTCTCACATTATCAGCATTCACATTACAGGCTCATTAACAAGAATAATGGAGCTCAATAAAAGCAATCAGGCTCTGAAATAAACTACAATTAAACAACCTTATTTTTCCCCATTAGAGGAGAGGCACCCCTCTGGGCTAGAGAAGAGGGACATTGCTTCAGTCTTTCCCCATCTGCCGCAGACAGACATTTTTACTTCGCAGTCATGACAGCCATGTACTGTAAACATCAGAAGAAGGCAAACAGGACAAAGAGGATTTTTGAGTGTTCCTGTTGTTTGAAGCCTCATAATGCTTCTGTCATGCTAAACAAAGACATCCCAAAAGCTTTTAATGTCTAGTTACATTGCACAAACACATTGTTTATTGTTGTCTTTCTGCAGAGCATCATTCCCTACATAAATCCACCCAAAGCTCCAGCATGAAGTGCGGACTGTAGCGCTCAAGCACGACACAGGGCTTTGCTTTTGGAGCTGCTGCACCAGGAAATGCCTGTCTGCTTAGGAGCTGTAATTTAATTGAGGGATTAGTATTACTGTGCAGAGTATAATATACTACTTTCAACACCTGCCATTTAACCTTGCTGGTGGTGAGCAGGACCTTCAAGAACAGAGAAAGGGGTTACCTTTAATCGTCAACATGCTGGAGCCCTGAATGGTGGCTGGGGGTTTTCAAGCCCCCTTATTGATTCCAACAGATGGCAGAACCAGAGAGAGTTTTTTCCGCTGACTCCATGCCCAGACGAACAGCAGTGGAGAGCCTGCCATGGCTTCATTAAATATTCACTCACAGCAACAACACACACACAGAGACAGACAGACACAAAAAAACCACAATAGAATTTCCAGCATGCAGATATTCTGGCGGACCATCGAGCTGCATAGGAAACGACATTCACCTCATTCCCAACTTTTTAAACTATTGATGCGTCAGTGCCAGTGCCGTTAAAACCTCAGTAAGCCTGAAAATACAAGTTTGAGTCACATTAATTATTAATTCTGAGTTTTCTTCCTTCTAATATCAATCTTAGTTGGAAAAAGATTATCCATTTATAATCATATCTAACAATTATCATGCTTTTCCTGAGAAGCTGTAATTTAGCATTTCATAAAGCACTAATGGGACAAGTTGGAATGTGTCGCAGGAGATTTTGACAGCCTATGCTAAGAGACTGCTGTTATGCATGCAAAACACTCCCAAAGATCTTGGACCACCTGAGGATTTGTTTATGTTGGAAATTAACTGCAAGAAAGATGATTGCTGGGCAGGTCAGGAAAATAATTACCGGGCTCAGGCAATGTCAGGCTTAACATTAGGCCACATCAAGACCTGTCTCTGTTGTCCAGAATTAAATATGAAAACATGCAAATGAGGCTTCACCGCTTTGCAAGGATGCGCTTCCTGTAGCCCTATAACAAACTCATTGAGATGCAGCGCCACTAGTATGAGATAGCTGCTATTTATTCTTGCAGAATTCCTATTTTAATACAGGCTTCTAGACTTGCTTATGCCGAGGAGGTAAAACGATGTTACAGCATAAAAAGGTTTAAATTGCAGCAATTATTTGAAATCTTATGGGGCTTCTTAGAGTTCAAAGAAAGAGATTTTTTAATTGCAAGTTTGCTGCGGTTAGAGTGGCAGCATGTTTCATGTATGGTTGCAGCTGAATGGGTAGAGCGCAGTATTAGCACTGTGACTTACCAGTTGGATTCCTGCTGGGCCCATTCATGTTAAGCATTTATGCACTTATACATAGTGGACTAAAGCACATGTGGTAAAGCCAGCCACCAAACGGCCTCTGACATTATATGAGCATTCACACTGAACAACTTACCAAAGATGAATACCTGCTATTACCAATATTCTTCATCTTAATGAACAGCATGTCCTTTAAGTCATGTTTGTATTCAGTGATCGGGAAGGCGGGAAGTTATTTTATGTCCCTTTACTGGTAGATGCAGTTAAACAGAGCTCGGAACTAATTTGATTGTGCATATTTGTTCATGCTTGAGTTTCAGTGTGTGTTTGAAAGAAAGAGAGAAGCAGTAGGAGAGGAAGCTTTAGGAGATGCGAGCTCTGTAAACACACACAGCTGTATCCTCTTAAAGCAGACCCCGTGGCTGTCCCCTCTTATTCTCTGTTTGTAAGCTATCATGCACTTCTATCACGATAAGAGCCAATGAAACTCAGGGCTCAAATGGCAATTATAAGTTATGTTCTACGGTTCCCGTTCTTTGTTGCTCTTTCTTTTGTGTCTGTCGTTCAGCTGTTTGTATGGCTTAGAGGGGGATCTTGTATACTCTGTGGTTTGTTGCCTAATATGATTAATTTCTGTTTTGGTGTTCGTTTCTCTTAAATTCATTGTGCTGCAAGTGCAAAGAAAAGATCAGAACTCCCAAATCATTTTTTTTATATATATTTTTTGTTTTGTTTGAAGCTCATTATTTTGACTTGTTTCTGTGTTTATTCAAAGCCATGACTTAGCCATGCTGTACTGGGTTCTGTACAAGCAGTTTTACTGTGGTGTTCCTCTCTATCTGCTTTTCTTTGTTTGGATGTCTCCCTCTCCAGGATCACCAGACTGTGCAGCATAAATCTGATTGGCAATGCATCACTGCAGCAATGTGTTTTTCTTTCACGCATAGATACTAAGTGTAAACTGCTAACAGAGACAAACTGAAATGGCAAACACAAGGGAAGATATTGAAAAAGATGTTAGAATTTTTCAGGGATAGTTTTGAAACAGTTGCTCCTTTTTCAGTTGTCAGTAAATGTAAACTTTTCCATGGATTTTAGTAGCTCTTTTTAAAATTTGACACCAAAGCAAAAATTGGCAACATGTATTTTACTATATAATGCCTTTATTAAGTTGTTATGGCTAACAAGTTAAAGAAGAGGTATATTTAAACAATCCATTAATGGATAATGCTTTAATCCAGATAATGGTATTGGAGATTTATATAGAAGTTATAAATTTAAAGATCACTATTAGACATGAGAAGATACAGCTCTAATAATCTCTACAACATACTAAACCCTGTATGCTACAGGAAATCATGCAGAGAGGGTCTCTGGAAAGGCTACTTTCAGGTTGTCTACTGGAGATATTCTGCGGAGCAATTAGACCCATCAAAGCTATACTTTTTTTTTTTCTCCGATACCATTGTCTAGCACTTCTTTTTGAAATATCCTGGCTTAAATAGCGAGCTGGTGTCCTCTTTTTCAACGCTTCATTTGTCCTAATGCTCTTTTAAATGGGCCCCGGGTATAGAGATGGACAAGCATTCTTGTGCAACTGCAATGTGCGATAAGTAGCCTCTCATTTGACCGCCCTTGCAGGCCAATTATAAAGCTGTAATAGGGCAACACCTCCTCAGTCTTTCTGTTATTGAACCTCACTGGTCTCCCCCTCACGTTCCCTTTTTGTCTCTGTCATTTTGTCACGTTTCCTTTCTCTCCCCGTCTTCCTTTCTCTCCCCCTGCGGAAAAGGGTAGAGAGGGCAGGCGTGGTGACGGCCAGCCCTAGTGTCCTTTAGTGTCCGATAACAGAGCCTTCCCATCAGCTGCCTGCCTCAGCCAAGCAAGGCCTGGCTAATGGATTTGGCTGGCAGGCATACATCCCTTCTTCCCAATTGAGCCACCCTGCTCTCACACACACCTCTCAATTATTCAGTCTCTACTTCTATGCAAATGCTTTTCTATTGAAGAAAAAAATCTGCCGTTATTTTCATGGTTGTTATGTGTGCTGATGCGTGGGGCTCCGGAGACTTGTCGGGTGTGACATA
This sequence comes from Andinoacara biseriatus, assembly GCA_015108635.1. Lineage (NCBI taxonomy): Eukaryota > Metazoa > Chordata > Actinopteri > Cichliformes > Cichlidae > Andinoacara > Andinoacara biseriatus. The sequence goes on along the minus strand of VUQJ01017148.1, from coordinate 14,024 downwards.
TGGTAAAGCTAGTGAGATGGAGGATGCTGCCTACCTGCCAATCCCTCATCTCCTTTTAGGCGAAGCTCCATCAGACCTGAACCATTAGAGGCTGATCTATCGAAGCGCCGTTCACAAGTGGTAACACTCTCTAGCAGTTCCCTAGCAACCGCCGCAAGCACTGGTCTCTTTCACTGTAATGCTCAGTTGCTTAGCTACAGACACTGACAAAACTACACACGGCTTATCTCCCCATGGAGTTAAGGACCAAAAACCGGTAGTATCATTCCAAAATGATAACTGGATGGAAACACATTATAATAGATGACACAACACAGCGTCCTCTTAGCTGTGAAATCTCAGTATGAATATTACAACATTGTATTATTTATTCTCAGTAGTTACCACCAGTTATCAAATATCTCCAAGATACAGGGGTGTTATGGTTCTGAAACTGAGACCAATATCACGATGCAAACATCCATGGTCTTCCTCCGCACATCTGTCCAATGCAACAGCTGTGGAGAGTTTGTGATGTAATGAGTAGAGGTGGACAAAGGGATGTTGTAAAAGTAAGGTGTGTGAATGTAAACACAGACTAGCAGGAGGGTGATGTGACGGCAGTGACAGAGAAACTGAGAGATCTGTTCAGTGCTGTAGGCAGCTGCAGGGACCGAACTGACGTGTTGGCCAAGCTTGTGGTGAACTGAGTTTAATAATTTCTTATTAACTGCATGTTTGCTGTTTGTGTAGCAGCATGTGCGTAAATATAGAATGAATAATGGCAGATGTGAGCTGTTAATGCCTGTCTAAAGCAGCAGTCATGATCGGGTAATCATAACTGTGTTTGTGTGATGATCTTTGAAGTCAAAGGGTGAATGAAGGGCGGTAGGTTGCAGGGAAGACAGGATAGGGGTGATGGTTATGGAGGCCTGGGTAATTAAGGGACATAAAAACAGCTAGCCTCTCCGGTGGCAGGAAGGTATGCTGCTGATTTAGCTCTCCCCCTGCATGCTGGCCACCTGTTAAAGGATTTATTTCCCAGGCCAGTGGTGGTGCTTGACATCATCAGGCAACCTGCTTCTTATCCTTAGCACAGTGGAGGCCAGAAGAAGAGAAGAGGTTACTTACTGTTTGGCATAAAACAAAAAACAAACCTATAAAAACCCCAAAGATTTTGTTCTCGCCTTTTCTCATTTCAGGCTGACAGTTCCCATAAGAGCAGATTTAAAAACAAAAAGTTTTTTTCTTGAGGTACATTTTCACAGATTTTAAAAGTGTTAGGAAACATATTGTTTCCCGCTGCTCTTATCCAAGTGTGTGGAGAGCAAGGTGCAAGTGAGAGAAACTTCCTTCTCAAGTCACCTGGGAGACATTGTGGCCTTCTCGTAGCCTACCTCAGCAATGTCACATCCCACCTTAGCAGATGCTTAAAGAAAACACCAGCAAGTGCATTTACCCCCATTTCACACTCTCATATTTCATTTTCATGTCCACTGAGGTTACTTTTCCATTTTCTTCTCCACTGCAGATACTGCAAGGTGAAAATTGTTTGTTACCTGTTTATTTATGAGAACTGCAGTAAGGGGCAATGTGTTTACCTTAGCCACAGATCTGTGTGTATTTTGAAGATGTCTCAGAGGTAATTTCATGAATCTGTAGTTAGGTTTATGCTAACAAGGCCAGAGTAGACACGCCCCCAGATGGCGGCATCTCTCTGCCCCATGAGAGGCAGGCACTGCTGGGCACCACCAGGCTGTGGAAGGACCTGCTACTGCCAAAAATAATTAAGCATGCTGTCACAGACTTTTTGCTGTATTAACACAAAATGTTCATCCAAGTCTCAACATGGGAGAAGGCCCCTGCCTCCAGTCTTTTCTTTTCCAGATACACGCACACACGCACACAAACACACACACTCGCAAACACTCACACACAACCACTGCAGCACTCACTGTTTACACACGATGTCACTGCCAGTGCAGAAGTAAGTTGTCTTTGATCAAGTGTCTCGGAGGAGCAGTGCTTTGTAAACAACCAATAAGATTAGATCCTCACAGGGCTATAGTTCCTCATTTGTTATTGTATACTTTACAGATGCTGTATAATAACATGAATTATATTTATACTTGCTTCGCATGCATGTGATAAATATGGGATAGAAGTCATATCAGTGTGCAATACACATGATTTTGTATATCCAGTTGGATATTTGCAGCTGCATGAAGTTCCAAATGAAAATTAAGCTGCGGTGTGTACAAACCTACAAAAGGTATGAGTCTCATTTTTAGCTATATTGTTGGCAGACTGTGATTTTAGTGGCTACTGTTTCTATGACAACATGGTAATCAGCTGGAGACAGATTTTGCAAGTTATTGCTATGCAGTTATACAGTGGCTTGGTTTTTTTGTGTGGTTAATTTACATATTTGCATTATTAATTGGGATTGTAGCAGCAGCAAAAGAAACAGGAATATGTCCTCCATTTGCAGTCTCTTTAGTACTGAACGGTGACGGCTCTCTCAGGTCTTCATCATTTTTGTTGTTATTTATTCCTTTTTTTTTAATTTGTCAGGCATATTTTATTTTTCATTCAAAGTGCCTTAGGCAGCCCTCTACAGTATTCCAGGTAGGGTTTTTTTTATTTATTTGTTTATTTTTTTAAACAGCTCCAACATTTCTTTGTAGGCATTAAAAAGCCAAACAGTGAGCTAACATTTCATGATAGTTACGGTGCATCATCCCTCATGCAAACAAAAGAGTTTAATTTGTGTTGTTATAAAGAAATCAAACATGGTAAAGCAAAGGCTGTCAGTAAAGTATATATGTGGTTAACCATAGAAACCCAAAGTATACCCCTGTCGCTAGACAGATGTTTGGACAGCTGGTGCTTTGGGATGTGCTTCACACATCCCACAGACAATTTTCAACTGCATGTAACTCTTAGTTTAAGGAAGCAAAAAATGTAGGCCTGTCTTAATATTTGCATCTTCTTTATCTCACTTTACTGAGTTATATAATTGTCAGCTGTGAGGCTTTGGAGTGTAAAACTCATCTGTTTCTATCATTTATCCTGAAGTGTGCAGGCACACCGACAGCAACCTCGAATTGCTGTCCATCCTTTAGATTCTCACTGTCTCTTCACTCAGGTGTGGAGAACTATTTTCAGCTCTGCCAGAGCGGCAGCACTGATGTGTGCAATGTTTTTCACCTGCTCTTCATCATTTCATTTCATATCCTGAAAGTGTTTACTTTGAAGAAGTGCTATCTGGCTGATGTGTCTATGTGTTTTTGGCTGCTTTGGGCTGGATTTAAGAGGTTGTTTTTATTTTTTGCTTCTATTGAAAAAGAATCCTTGGCGTTTACAAGCCTTCTGATCCACACAGTCTAACTGCCCAGATGCAGCTAAATGAAAAACAGCGTTTGTTTGACTCTTCTCTGATACCTGAACAAAGATTTTTATAAGCTGGTGCTATTTGGAAGGAAAAACGTTGTATAACATGAATCTGAATTGTTCTTAGGATTTAAAAAAAAACAGTTTTTGCCACGTACTGTTTAAGTATGACTATAAAACCACTAGTATTTGGGCATTTTCCCGTGCCTCTCCATTTTATTTATTTATTTGGTTTCCTACAGTGGGCTTAAATCTAAAATCAGATGGTGAGGCATATTTTAAAGGTCACTCTAGTAGTAGTAGACATCTGCTGGATCTGGCAAAAAAAAGGGAGACCTGCTCGTGTGCTTAAAGGCTCTGGGCTAAATGATTTCTCTTAGCAGGGATGAAACTGATTGCTCTAATCACCGTATAAATTTTGTAGGTAAAAAAAATTCCCTTTAATCCTATTGTGTCTTCCATCCAGCACTAAAGTTCCAGTGCAATCCCCCCCTCCGCCTCCCTCTCTCCGGTGTGTGGATCACCTAAAATAGCCAGCTTGTTCCCTTTATTGAGCGAAACTGCCAAGTTCTCATAGCCCTGACCTCATCTCTGCTTTGTAGAGACCACACATTGAAATGTCTCTGCCGTGCCAATCTAGTATAGTAGCCCAAATTATTTCATTAAGCCCACATTTTTGTGAAAGTAAGATAAATGTCCATGCAGCATGTGGCTCTGATTGCCAAACTACTCTGAAGAACAAGAGACTGTTGTGCAAAAGTCTGGGCTGCTGTGAATTAGAGGGGCTGGAGGGGGGAGAGAGACAGGGATAGACGCCCGTCCATCACCCCGGTGCACTCAGCGCTCACAGTACACAGTGTGTGACTCAGCCATAGAGGGCCTCCCATGTTTGTTGAACATATGGAGACATCAACCGGCTGCCTGTGTCATCAAAGCTAACCCTAAAGTGCACTGTGCCTTAGTAACATTAATGTAGGCCTGCTGAGAGATTGAGCTCCACTCTGTTATCTAATGTTTGTGTTTCTTATCTAATGGTCACACACGGGTGCACATGGAAGGCCAAGACGTTGCTGCTCCAGTTCCCAGATTCCCAACTAGAGACGAAACTGCGTCAGCAAATCGTCCCTTTTTTTTTCAACCCAATTCAGTTCAATTCAATTTTATTTGGAAAGCATTTATATACAGTAGCATCAAACCACAGCAGTAGTCAACAGTGGCGACAGAACTTCCTCCAGAAACAAGGCATCTGAAAACGATGAGGAAGACAGAGAAAAGAGACAAGAAGAGCATAAGGAGACTACAAATAGGACAGAGCACACACTAAAAGAAAGCAAAGACAAAATGCTTCCCATCCAAACTCTCATTTCTGTTTTAAGAGTTTCATTGTTTTAGACTTGTTCGTATGCTCTGTGATAACATGACAAAGATATCTAACCCACTCCTGTAAATGGGATAAAGACCATTAATTATCCATTGTTTAAAACAGTGAGTTCAGCATTTCTGAAAGGCCTGTGCAGAACAGTGGCAAGGTCAAACTCTGAGTTTAGTGCAGCACTCAGAAACAGCCCCCATAAATGTATGTATTTCAGCATTTCCCATGCCACTAAAAGGCAAGAGTTTATATGTGCTCTACTAAAGGCTTCTCCCTGGTGAGGCATTTCTGTTGGGGGTAACAAAGTGAGCGTATGCACAGCGTGGCACAGCCCTCGGTGCAGAAATGGCCGCATCTGTGATAAATACACACGGCAAACAGATTGCAGTAAAGCAGGTGGGGAGCTGACTGATGCTACACGTGACCTTGTGTTTTCCAGACATAAACCTTTCTGCAGTTCAACGTATTTCATTTACAACACTGCTGAGAGACAGACTGAGCCATTCAGGAGGAACTGGAGGGAAAGAAAGAGAGATTGATTTGAAGCACGAGAAAAACAAAAAGGAAGGCGAATTGAACAAGAGCTTGGCCTGCTTCCAACGTGGCACCTAATGAGTTTTTATTCTACCATCTATCCAAAAGCATCTCCACCTAGTGCAAGTGTATTTCCTGTGGGTTAACGTCAACTGTATTCCAGCGAGTTTGATCTGTGCTGCACCATGTGGCCATCTGTTATGCGATGAGTAACGTATTCCCATAAGAGCAAGTTTCTTATAGCTTTTGGTTGTGTTGCACGGGAAGTCATTGAGCACAGTGTGTATGTGTGTTCTCTGTCTTTTGATATATTATGTGGCAGGTGTACCACTGCTAGCTAGCTGCTCCCTGGAGGAGTTTGGTCACACTTCTGCTTCTTCCACATGGGACTCTGAAACTGTCTACGTGGGTGTTTGGAAGTAGGGGTGAGGAGGGCTGAGAGAAGAGTAGACTCTGAGAATGACCTCTATTTATTTTGATGGGGCCCTCTCACAGAAATCACTGCTGAGACACACTGATGGGCAAGTCTTGATGCTGTTGTAGATAATCCGTATGTGTGCGAGAGCATGGAGCAGCCTACCTTTTGGGACCCGGGTACTGTGAGATCTCACTAGCTGGATGGGTCCTTGTCACAGCTTCTTCAGTGAAGGTACCTGAAAAAGGCACAGATAAGAGCACGCTCTCAGAGATGGAGCTGTAATGGGGCCATATTCACTCCACTGACTCACTGACTGATGTCTGTTGGAAAAATAGGACTGCCGTAGTCATTCTTCTGTCATTTCTGCAAGGTCATACGCTGAACAAGCAAACTGCCTATTGTACTATTGATATTGTAGTGGGTGGACATGGTAATACAGTGGTTAGCTGCATTGCTCCCCATAGGGAAAGACCCAGACCACCATTTTTCTTTTTCTTTTTTTTTAAATGATGTTGCCTGTGCTGCACTGAATTCTTAAGCTGTTTGTCATTTCCTGAGAAAAATACCTATGCACTGAAAATGATCACTTAGTATGAAATCAGCATCAACTCCTACAGAATCTCTTTCTGCACGTAGAAAATGCATGAAGTGTTTCCTTTTTCTTGTTTTACGGCATTGTTAATCAAAATTAGATAATATGCAGAATCGAATAGCATGTAGCTGTAGTGGTAATCTTGAAGAAACGCACATTGTACGTTGAACTGATTAGCTGCATTGAATCCCTCAGGCCCGCATTACTCAAGCAGCTGGTTCACTAGTGAAGGAGATAGTTTGTTGTGATTAGTCTCGTAATTAAACTGCAAAGGCTATGAATACATGAGTAATGAGTGGCACCCTGTATGTGAAAGGAGTTGATAAGTAGGCTGTCTCTTTAATGGAGCTTTTGACAGAGAGGAAGCTAAACCGGGAAATAGGAAAAGTGCTGACCAATCTATTATGACTCAAAGGTAGCTCCCAAAGGTCACTGCCCACCAGTTCCCTTTTTTGTTCAAGCTTAGCTCTGTTTTTCTTGCTTTCTACTTTTTTTTACATTTTATTTTATGGTGTAAAGGACACACTTTATAAAAAGCAGAGTTCTTTGCGCTGGTCCTCAACACGCAAGTATTTGTGATGTAGCCTTCTTTGCAAGCTGGTTTTACTCATGTCTAATGAGTAAAGTGCATCTTTCAGAGCATGGACAAATTAAAAAAAACCACACACACACACGCACACACACACACACACACACACACGGAGACAGGCCTCAGTCCAGCCCTGGGGACAGAGCCGCTCTTTCAGCACGAGATGTTGCAGCCCCCCTGCAGTTTCCCCCTTATTGCAGCCTTGTGAATGTCAGCATGTTAGTAATGTCTGACACTTTTTTTGATATGTAATAACAAGATTTTCAAAGGCTTTGTGGCATTATCATTTTACTTTGAACTCCAAAAATAAGAAAGAGGAAGAAGGGGAAAAAAAAGTTGTCCTTCTTAGTGCTTCAGGGTCATACTTAGGTCTACATTTGCCAAGATCATCATTCATTTGCAAAAAAAAAAAGGAAAGGGTCAAAAGTTATTATCTGATTAGCAAAAATATTTATTTGCTTGAGGCAGGGATATAAAAACAACTCACTTTTAAGAAGTTTTTTTAGAAACAAAAGCTGACAATGTCAAAAGCACATTAAAGACTGCAGAAACTCGGGGATCATTTTGATCATTCTCAGCTCCGTTTACCTTTTTTTTATGTCTATGAACAAACTTGCCATTAAAAAAAAATCTGCTGGCTCATTTTAGTTGTTGTTTCAAACTGCTAAGATACACACTTTAGCCTGGCTTTTATGACGCCATACACATGTGCATGCTTTCAGTTTTAGCTTAGAGATTTAATCAAATTTATTCATTTAGTCTAATTATATTTATTATTAATTTGCATTTCTACTAAAATGAAATGATTTCACTCTTTAAATGTGCATTGGCTTACATCTCATGGACATTTAGACTACTAGTCCAAATTTTGTTTGAATTATTGCTCTGTGTTGTTTACTGATGATCATGGAGACAATGGATGAGTTTGTGGGTCAGGAAAAAAAGGAAAAAAAAACTCTTAAATTAAAATAAAAAAATGTTTGATTGTTCGGTGCTTCTATGTCTATTGTTGCACTGCAGCCACACACAATAATAATATTTATACCCATTTCCTAAGCCTTGCTTATGAAATATGACTTGGAATATGCCTTTGTAATTACTATGTAATTACTTTGATTAGTATAATTTGAAGAGCGTGTGGCACATGTTGCTGGAACGAGAGCATGCGTAATCTCTCCACCCGCGGTTTCTTTCTCCATCAAATCCACGTTGAGTGAACAAATCTTAATTGAAATCATCAGTAATAGCGTTTTTGAAGGCCACATCACTTTCAGTCTTCCTGCAGCTGTGCCTCCACAAATACATGTGTGTATGTGTAAATCTTACTGACATTTAAAGATTCATGAAGCTCAACTCAAGGACCTGTTGGTACAGACCCTTGCAGAATTATGATGTGCAGCCCGGGCTTTTGGATGCCCTAATCAAAGAAGAGATGGGATGGCGCTGAATTCAGGTAACAACATCACAGCCTAATGTTCCGCGGCAGAGATGAAAGGCTGCACTGTGGCTGTGTGCGCTTTGTTTCGTACATTTAATTCAAAACAAACAAACATGCTTTGCAAGCAGGTTGCCTTTAAAGCTCTGTCATAGCAGGGCACCTTGATACAAGGAAACCACTAAGAGAGCAGTAAATATTGTAGATCCCTGCTGCATGGGATTGTATAGATGACATCTTTCTGTTGAATTCAAATTTATGCAGTCTACGTGTAGTTTACCGGCCCCATCAGATTCATCAACCGCATCCTTCAAAGGTGTGAGGAAACCATATCGTAGAGGAAAATCAAATAATATATTTTCCTCACGACAGGAATGCAGTTGAGGCGACCCGGCAGAGCTGCTTCTTACAGACTACATCATCGCTTCATGCTGGATCTAGGCTTCTTCAGCCTTTTACACTGCAAGCAACCTGAGACCGGTAGAAGCAGAGTAACTAAGATGACGTATCTGATGCTGAATTTACTCAACAAAAGCTGGTTATATATGCAAGCTCGTATTTCCATACATGTGGGCATGTAGGATACGGCATTGTATACAGTATGTACTGTTCCTTTCTGTTGCGATACAAAATCGATATTTTTAATAAAACATTCACATTCCCCCAAGCGTTTGACTATACCATAAGTCCTAATGGTGCAGTAAAATCAAAGAAAATCACGATGCTAAACATGAAAAATAGAGGGGGGACAGAGCGCATTGCTCCTGTTTTTTCTTCTTGTGTAACTGTATAAATCAAGTTTTAGAATTTTAGTTTCATTTTTAAGTCCGTGAATTGTGGCTGCCTTGTCTTCTGCGACCCCAGACTTGCCTCACACGTGAAAAAAAATGCTCTCATTTTCGCATTTTATTCAAAAATGCTTTGCAAGTCAGTAAAGAGAGCCAGCGACGAGCTTTTCGAGAGCAGTGTCACCTGGTAGCTCATTCAAGCTTAGGGGAATATTATAGTAAGCCCAAAGCAATGAAACAGCTGGCAGTGCTGCCCGGTGACTTTCTCCCTCTGTTTTTACTCTGGGCCCATTGTCCCTGTAGACACTACCAGGGCCATTCTTACAGCATGTGTACAGCAAAACAATCATTGCACTCCCACTGTCCTTCAGTGTGGAGCCAGTGCATACTCTCTCTCTCTCTCTCTTGCTCACACACACACACACACACACACACACACACCTTCTTTTCAGTACAGTAAAGCAGCAAAAAATGTGTGCCAGCGGGCTGAGAGTTGGCTTTCAATTTAAGTGGTCTTTGCTTTTACTCGGAGAGCTTCTTGACATTTGAAAGCAGTGTGGACTGTGTTGTACTGTACTTTATGCTCCCGTGGATGTGTGTTGGTGCTGCATGTGCGTGACTCTGGAAGAATGAAACAATTCTTTGTGAATTATTGTGATTGACAAGCGCTGTTCAGTGCGCCATAAAAATGCCACCTAAAATGTGAAAAAAGTACTGATAGAGCCTCGGTATCTTATATATGCAAACTTAGAGACATGCACTCAAAGATAACGATAGCAAACTTTATGCATAAAACATAAATCAATTAAATGTTCGCTTAGTGTATTTAATACTTTTTGTCACAATCACGAAAAACATTCCTGTGATATTGCACATGTGTATGATGGTCTGTCATCATCCTTTTGTAACTGCTCCCCCTCTTGCTCTTTACCCCCTCAGCCTATTTAAGTGTGACAGAACCTCAGTGACACTCACAATGGAAAAGCTCTTTGAAAGCCAAGTGTATGAATAATCACTAAGACACCCCTAATCCATTTTTAAAGAAGGGAATATTAATGCACTAACAACTGTATCTGCTCAGTATGCGTCAGATGATTCCAGGTCTGCAAAAAGCCCCCTCTTTCATACTGAAGCTCCAGCGAGCATTAGGGGATCACTCTGCACTCTGTCACCATGACAACACCAGTTCCATGTCCGAGTGGGTGTACACACTTCATTTAGTAATCCTTAGCGAGCAACGTGGGACAGCTGTGCGCATGCTGAGAGGGTTTAGGCTAGAAATCATGCCAAAATACACTTAATTTCTGGAAATGTGGTCACTCTTGTGGGCATTATGGAATTAGAGTTTGAGTGGCAATGCCTGGCACCTACTGTATACATTACAGTTTTACTGGAAAGAAATTTGATCTTTATCTGAACAGGTACTTTCTTCAGTACTACAGTGCGTTCAAAGGGAATGTTGAGAGGAGAAATACAAATACAATCACTTGATTAATGCTGAATTCTATTAGCATTGAGCCATCGCATAGGCACGTTCGCCAGGCTTCCTGTAAGTGGCAAGAGCTCCATTCTGTCAGCCACACAACTCTTCCCTAACACATGTGCACTGCATATACACACAGTTGTCTAGCTGGGATACGTCTACTGGAGTCTTACAGTTTATTTGTAAATTTGAACAAAAAGCACTTCTAGTTTTTTACAGCTATGCAGTAGGAGGGGTTTCGACCTGCCAAACCCATGGTAAACTCATGCAGTGGATTAGGCTGGCATACTGACAGTGAGTTACTTTGAGAGATTTAGGAATAGGAAGCGTGAGATGCCATTGAGCACATTGAAAAGAGCCTCATGACTGACAAAAGATAGATGAGTCCTCTCTGCTCACAATGACTAGCACTTACTTGCTATCGTGTGGAAGCAGTATTTAATTAATACAAGTGTGAAAGGGCTAGAAAGAAAGTTAGAGCATCATTGTTTCATTCTGATGGGTTTGTCAAGACCATAAAATTATAGAGCACTGAGTTTGCTGTAGTGTGTGGTATCGAAATATTCTTGCGATTACTGCAACTATCGACTATTAATGTTACTATTACTAATAAATCATGGAATCAGCAATTAAAACACATGTACTAAATATACTAAATGTACTATATACCTTTTTTAAACAAAAAAAAAGTGCTGCTGCACTAGATATTAACACTGATGTTGGGTTTTTTATTAACCATTACAAGGGAAATAACCTGGTTTGATCAATTTGTGTATGTAATTGTAAAAGAGCCACAACTGTTAACAAGTTAATGGATTTCTACCCAATGTGCATCATTGCTGAACCTCCCTTCAAATAAATTCCTTGCTCTGTTTTCTTTT